>JAOYSI010003136.1:0-15412 GCA_025775065.1 Hiodon alosoides
CACACTTTTGGTTAATGGACCCCCCCCCCCCCCCCCCCCATCTACTATATAAAATGCACACTAGGTCAGTGTGTAATGAATACACAGGAGAAATTTATTTTAGATTATTTTAAATTAAAATTTATAGATTTTAATGGTTCTTAGAAAATGTTCATAAAATAATAATAAATATGAATTGATGATGCTAAAGCATTTAACATGCTTTGCTGCTATTAGAATTCTGTCTTGCATTCTGCACAGAGGATGTATGTGTACAGTTAATCAATACGGTCCGTTGTTTTTGCAGAATATGAATTCTGATTAATTGTGATAAAATAATGTGCCTGCTAATTATCTAGCTAGCAATTTAACTGTCTCCGTTTGTATGCATGGTTTATAAATGACTTTTTTTTATTAGTGTCTGCATCAGTCAGCTGTCAGGGTATACCTCCAGGCAGCTTGTGACACTGTTTGCATATAACCTGGGCAACGGGGGAAAAATATTTTAATAGAAATATTAGTAATATTACAGAAATAATAATATATCAGTTTGAACTAATTTATAGCAGCCTTCCATGACAAACATGTACTAAAGTAATTTGTGCAAGAGTAGGTTTATTAATGTGCAGAGGTGGCCATTATGAACTTGTCAGCCAAGTTCTAATTACCTCTCGCGTTTACACTGTGCACATGTTTTAAGACATGTGCTGAGTACTTGGCTTCCATCTAATTTACAAATGAAAGGTATTTTAAGATCTCATTTAAATCTGTGCCAAAGGCTCCCCTGCAATCCATACCCTTCAGTCTGGAAATGGTTGATCATTGCTACCGACGAAGTAGCTGTCCTTCTGTGAACAACGTATCCACCACTCCAGTTAATTGCTAAATAACTCTGGTCGTTTTCACCTCTATTTTTGTTTCTATTGTATGTAAATTGGTCATAAAAGACTGTGATGCAAGAAAAAAACGGAGACACTCGCATTTTGGCCATTTGCTTGTTTACCAATACTGCTTAAAATGTTCTTTCTACCTATTCTACTATCATTTATATTTAATGACGTGTTGCAGGCCACACAGCACTGTAGGTTCAATGACGGCACTTCCCTCTGACAACACTGTTCAAACACCCACACCAGACCCCAGGTGGCGGTTATCCAATTGTGCACGTTATTAAACCAACATCATTATCTTTCTAAATACTGTCTTATTTAAGGTTATGGTTTGTAAATAGCCAATATAATCATTCCGGAATATAATACATCTAACTTTTCAGGACTCGTTTCAGGATATAGTCATTCTGGGTATGAAATTAGGCATGAAATAATATCATATGAGGTCTTTTCACCTTTTTCCTTTAAACTACCCCGCCTGGCCATGCCTTCACCGGTCGCATAAACAATGAACTCTAGACTTCTCCCTTTTTTGTTCTCCTCAGGTACCCTGCTGGCTGGATTCTTTTCATTCTATGAGCCATTTGACTTTGTCAGTTCTGTGATCTCCCTCCGTGATGGCTGTGCACTGCCCATCACCAGCTTTCTGAGCAAGGACAAGGAGGAGAAGAGTTCCACAGGGGAAGGGGAGAAGGCCGGGGACACCGGACCCAAACCCACCCATCCAAGGCTGGGGCCCCTCAACGTGTTGGACCCCTTTGAGTTGTCTCACAACGTGGCGGGTAACCTTAATGAGCGCACGCAGAAGAGCTTTCAGCGGGAATGCCAGGAGGCGGCCAAGTACTGCCGCAGCCTCCAGTACCAGCGCAAGTCCGCCAAAGGGAAGGTTTGGGGGCTTGTCCGACTCTTCGCCCCCCAAGGTGGGGGCCAGCAGAAGTCCGCTGGTGAGGTGGAGCGGGAATTTGTTATCGGCATCTCGTTCAAGCCGGCCACGCTTCCGGAAGCGGTCCGCAGCCAGCTGCTCTCCGCCGGGGACAGCTTCCGGCAGTTGTGGTTTGAGAAAGTGACCCATGCCGTAGTGGGCGTGTTAAAGGATGTGCTGAAGTGCGGCGTGGCTCAATCCGCTGAGGTGCCAGAGGTGAACGTGGATGGGCCAGGCTGCAGTACAGCTGGTGACCCAAAAAGTCCTCCGACTGAAGTTGTGAAACCAGATCTCCCCACAGCGAGCGCTTCTGGAGAAAGGGGCAAGAATGGAAAGAGTGTGACAGTGTCTAACAATAACTACAGTCCGGGCGCAAGCGTTTCCTCGAACAGCGATGGAAGTCAAGTCCAGAGAGGAATGAAGAGGTCAATGTCCTCTGACGATGGCACACAGATGCCTGACAAAAAGCCCAGACTGGACAGCAATGATAAGCTTGGATCTACGCACTTGCACTGTGTGCTGTGGCACAGGGTATGGGCAGGGCGCCGGAAGGTACGACGCGATCTGCTCAAAAGCCTGCAAGGTTTCGTCATGCCAGAAGGGGGAGACATAGAGCTAGAAAGTCGGGTGACGGAGCGCATTGCACAAGAACCGGCAGGTGAAAAGTTGCTGGAGTTTGACGTCGAGGCAAAGGTGCTGGGCGGCACAGAGAACACCCAGACCGTATTAAAGTTCACACCTGGTGATGACAGTGCTGGCCTCTTTCAGGACTTTTTCCATTTCTTAGAGTCCTTCCTGCCCAGAATGACGGACAAAATCCTGGAGAAGATGAAGTAGAGCAAATGGGTTCAGGCAGCATATGTTTAATATGTTTTTCAGAAAGTGGCGAAAAAGATGAGAAAGCGTTGAAGTGTTCCCAAAGCTATAAAGGTTTCGAAAACCTTTTTGAGTATGTTTGTTTTATTCGGGGAACAGATCGTTGATTTGTTTTATTTGTTTAGCCAGGAGCTGCAAAGTTAATCTGCTAGTGGATAGCCAAAGAGTTTGTAACTGGCTACTCATGTAGCAGACATTAAAAAGTGCTAATGTAAAAAATGCCTCTTCCATTATTAATTTACAGTCGAGGTTCAATCATACAGTTGTTTTCACTGGCTGTAAAGCTGGCATGTGATGACCTTTAAATTTGACAAAAGAACAAAGTAATTTTAAATGATTTAAGTGGCCTTGATTGGTTTCCTTAAGATGATCAATGAAAACAGATTGCGGCCATTAGTCTTCTCTGGTTTTTATTATTTAAGCATGAGAGAATAGTCATTAATGTGCATCAATGAAGAGACTTGACAATATTGTGAACAGGTAAGTGTATATACAGGTATATAAGTATATAAGGGAGATACCTGAGCCTCACCGGTAATTAGAATGACCTGAAAATTCTATTCTAGGATAAATCGTACGTTAAAAAATGATCCATTCCATTACAATACTGCTCCTGGCCGCTCAACCTTTTTACAGTCGTCTCTTGGTTTGACCTGCTATTTATTGGAAGCCGGCCTCCTTCAGATTCCTGAAACGATGTACTGTTGGAACATTCCTAAACCTTTAAATTCATGGTAATGGTGACAATTTTATTTCTACCTCTGTGGAGTCCACAGAGAAAAATTCTCAGTTATTCAGAATTCCTGTCATTTGTACAAAAATGTGAATAAATAACCAATCGTCCTGGAAGAACCACTGTCTCAATTAAATGGAGGATGTAGGTAATATGATAAATGCATTAGGAAATGAAAAAGGCTTAACTCTGCCCTTTCAGTCTGCCTTCAACTGCATGCCAATTTGGGGGCATAAACGGGAAAGAGACCCAACGAGCAACTGGATTATGCCTCTAAAACCGAGTATGGTCATGCCTCTATGAGTATGGTCACTTATCAGTTGAAGAATACGCGGTTGTGACGGTTCATAATTGGCTGGGATCACCGCGAGTGACAGGACCGGGGTGGAGGGTGATATGTGTGGCGGCTGGCTGGAGCAGTGCTCCTCAGATTGCCGGAGGCTGGCGACCTCATGCGCTTGTGTAGTGCGTCCGTCTAATCTGCCTTGAATGATGCGACCTATCAGCGCAGATTCACTCCGCAAAGCCACCCGGCTTAGGGAAGGATGAACGGGGGCAACTCGTGTGTGTGGGAGTCGTGACGGGGAGATAGCAGGTGCCCGACTTCAGCTTTTAAAAGCAGTTATGGTGCAACTGGATCTTTTTTGTTTGTTGGTTTTTGTTTTGCTTGCTCCTGCGGCTCAGGTCTGTTGTTGACATCTTAATACCACTGTGGAAACTTCTCTCCATGGTTAAGTCTCATTAGGCTACCTTCTCCTTGTGGGCCACTGCGTTATTGCAACATTGGTTATGTTATCTGATGGGCAGTGTGTACGGACACAGGTGTCCTTAAAAAATGCATATGGATGTACTTCTGTCTGCAATGTACAATGTTTGATTACTCATTATGTTGAAAAGGGTCCAATTTAAAAATGGCATAAAATCTCTCTTCGGACGGAACTCCTTCAGACCAGGCATCCGTTGCAATGGACGTCATGTTTGCATTTTGTCCAATTAAAAAAATGTCAGAGCTCAATGACCAGTACGAATGCAGAACATTTTTTTAGAAAGTTATACTACAGTATGGCAGGCAGCAGTGTCGAAGCTAGGAGTATTCCGAACAAATCTATTCATTTAATAAATGAATGAAACCATGTAACATTTTGGATGAAGCATTATAATTTAATGTTTCAATTCAGTGTTTTGCCCCTTTTTAAGAAGTGTCCATTACAAGAATGACAATTTTAATGTTACTGGTTTACTAAATACTATTAGAATCTGTATTTCCATTGGACAACGATAAAGCTGTGAAAGATCTGGGATATCAAGAGTCAATAAAAGGCCAAATAATAGTTTTTCTGGGACCTGGAACATATTTTAAAGGGGGTAATTGTCCCAATTCTGTGGTCCAACTGATGGTATGCGTCACCCCTCTGTATCAGTTCAACCCTATAGTTTTGGACCATTACCTCATAATGGTTAGACCCAAGAACTATGACCTATTTTGACACAATTTGAAATTTTCATGTGCACAATTAGGTCTTGTGACAAACCCCTGAGGCCTGTAGTGTTTAAGGCGCTTGCTTTGTAAATGGCATGTACAGTTTAAAGGTTCTTTTCTGCTATGAGTTGTAATCTGGATGTTGGCATCGCATTATGTGTTCTAGAATGGTCAACTTTAAATGTAATGTTGGAAATGGCACTTTTATTTATTTATTTATTTTTTTTATATTTTTTTTATTTTTTTTTTAATCTGTCTGGGTTTACGCCCTAAAAAGATGCTTGCGTTGTGTCAGCAAACCTAATCGCAGCAGTCAATCATAGCTGTTTTTTTAAACCCACATGAGGAAGGTGGGTAACCTTAACGTGACAAATTATCTGAACAAGTAACGCTAACCGAACAGTAGTGAAGGGAAAGTTTATGCTTCACCTCGATGAGTTCTCAATTCTGGAACTGCAGTTAAAACAAGGTTTTAATTAATTTAATACGTAAATGGTAAAGGAATTTCTTTGTAAGCACGGACATTTCTCTTGTGCTGGCCGACGTGCGTTTAATTCATATTGTCGTCTAATACTTAAAGTCTCTGTTCATCGATTGGAGATAAATGGACACAATTACTCCGGGAGACAAGCTGCTTTATAACACCGACTCGGGTGTCTTTGGGCTGTACATGCCCAAACGAAGAGATTAAAATCATTTGTCTCATCTGGTTTAAAGGAAAGATATCCTCGGAGGGCAAGGACACATGGTATTAATCAGGAGCCTGGGTTGTAGATGTTTGGAGCCACGGTTTTGCAGTCCAGTCTAAAAGCAGTAAAATAAATCCGTAACTCTTAACAGCTGTAAATTTAACTGGGTTGCTTTAATGCCATTTCAATGATCCTTTAAAACCTGTAACCCCAGTTCACTTACAGTCTGCACAGACTCTTATGTGTAAGTGAGGTAAGGATATGAAGAGGTGGACTTGCTTGCTTTGGTCTCGATTTTCATAATGATTCAGCATCTGCTGAGAGCTAAGCTCTTGGTTTATACACAGCAGCTTGAGCAAGTTCCAAGTGTGTTAAACTGTGAGGTCAAAGAAAATTGGGAAGCTAATGACCTCTCTCCAGTAACCTTTTCTAACCACTGTGTGGTCAGAGATCCTACCAGCTAAAATGGGTAGAGAAAATGGGCACGTGTCATCTTCCCATGTGGCAAGCAGCAGGTTCAGGTGCTTCACTGAGTGCCCATCACACAGGCTTTGCTTTACTGAATCGGCAAGGTCTCCAAAATCTCGTAGAAAGCCTTCCCAGAAGAGTGGAAGCTGTTATAGCTGCATATTAATGCCTATGGATTTATAATGGGATGTCATAAAAGCTCCTGTAGGTGTAATGTTTGGTATCCCAATACTTTGGCCCATATAGTGCATCTCAAACTAAAATATAAAATTTACTTTCTCTCTTTGAGACAATATTATTTAAGTATTATGGAGAATAATAAACTCTGTTTAACAAGCGGGTATTTATTTTAGGTTATAGATTAAAATACTGGTATGATTGATTAATTTTGTGAATTTTATGTGAATGATCTTAACAAGCTTGCATCGTAAATCTTATAACCGGCTAAGCAGTTGTTTGCCTAATCTGACAAATATGTGTCCAATACTTTCTTGATCTTAGGTTCATTGAATGCTGTTGAAATGACCTTGAGTTCAAGCTTTTAAGAACAAAACCCAATGGAACAGCCAGCCAAATTGATTGAAATCCGCTTTTTACATCGGTACTATTTCAGCCTTGATAATTGATGACATCACCATCTGTATTATTATTTATTTCAATGGAACACATGCCTTCCAGAAAACTTATGTTATTAAAACTGTTTTTTTAGTTTGACACATTGGAATGAACATGGTGTTCTATGCATTTCTATCTGCCAGAGCTTCCCCCAAACAAATTTACTGCACTGTCCGGTAAATCTCCTGTTGCGCCCGCCGGACCTTACGGAAGCGTAGTGAAGGCCATGCTAATTATGAAAAAGAATGGTGAGAAAACATGGCTGGCTGCCTAATTATTCAATTCTTCTTTTTTGAAAATAAATGACAGTCCACATAGTATTTTCAGGTAATAAAGCTCTTGATGATTCTTACAAGATTTGTTTAATCTTTTTTGAAAGGGGGAAAAAACAATTATGTAAGCAATTTGCATAAAATAACTTAAATTGTATCGCAATTGGATGGATATAATATATGAGGTAATGAAGGAGTATGTATCAAAGGTATGGGAAAGTAACTTCACGTACCTTGAACGTTTCGAAAATCCAATTCTCTTGTATTGTTATACCGCAACAATATACAGTGCCTTGAAAAAGTATTCAGACCTCTGACCAACTCTCGTTTTATTGAATTACAAATGGTACATTAAAATTTAGTTTTAAAACACTGGAACTTCAATTACTGTAAGGTGACATTGGTTTGGGAAATATTTGTGAGACAAATAATGAACTGAAATATGTTGGTTTCAAAAGTAAGTTTACACAGGAATTGACCTGATGAGTACACAGTTGCCTTACCATTGGCCTTAACTAAAAATGTTAAGAAAAAAAAAACTCCAATCCAGGCTCATTGGTTAGGTTATGAGTCTGAAGGACAAATGGCATGTTACAGAAATTAGAGCTAAAGTAATACAGATGCATAAATGAGAAAAAGGGTACAAAAATAATATCCAAGAATTTTGATATCCCAGTGAGCACAGTTGGATTAATAATCAGGAAGTGGAAGCTGCATTGTACTGCCAGGAACAAGCCATCCCTCAAAACTCAGCAAGTGTTATACAGTGTTACACAAGGTGACTTGTGAGAGAAGCCACTGAGAGGCCAACAATTACTTTTAAGCAGTGGCTGGGAGTGTAACACTGTATAACACTGGCCAGTATGGGAGGGTCATCCAAGGAACGCGAACAGCCTGGAGCAAATCTGCCAAGAAGAATGGGCCAAAATTACTCACTGTGTGCAAAGCTGGTAAATTTACCCCCAAAAACATATGCAAGTAACGTTTTTTTTTTTTTTCTCTAAATCATAAAATATTTTTCCCAACATAAAACCAATGTCACTTTACAACAATTCCTTTTGAGTTTCAGTGTTTTAAAATAAAATATAAAAAATAATGTGATTTCAATGTACCCTTTGTAAAATGAGATAATTTGTCAGGGGACTGAATGCTATTGCAAGACACTGTAAATGACGTACAGACCAGATATCATGGTCTGCAACCTGTACATCATGTATTATTTCGATAATAATAAAAAAATATTAAATCAACTGCTTCATTTTAAAACTTTTGATGTATTATTTTAGGGTGTGCTCTGGTGGTAAAACTTTCATGACTTTCAATTCAATAAAACGATATTTGAAGCTGATTAGGATATACACTAATGAGCCAAAACATTATTACCACTCAGGTGAAAGGAATAACGTTGATCATCTCCTAACAAGGACGAATATCAAGGTCTGGGCAGATTAGATGGCAAGCGAACAATCAGTTCTCATAGTGCTCCCAGTCAGCAGTCAGAGGGCACCGAAGGCAACAAAGGCTATCTACTGTGGCACAGAATTTTTTTTTTATGATGGGAGGAACACACAATGCATCGCACCCTGCTGTGTATGGGGCTGAGTAGCCGCAGACCGGTCAGAGTTCCATTGATGACACCTGTCCACCGTCGAAAGCGCCCTCAATGGGCATGCAAGCTTTGGAACCGGACCTTGGAGAAGTGGAAGAAGGTCGTCTGGTTCGATGAGTCCTGTTTTCTTTTATATAACATGGACGGCTGTTTACGTGTGCACTGTTTACCTGGGGAAGTGATGGCACCAGGATGCATTGTGGGAAGAAGACAAGTCGGTGGAGGGAGTTTGATGCTCTGGGCAATGTTCTGCTGGGAATGTTGCAGACCAGGTACACCCCTTGGCAGTTCCTGATGGTAGTGGCCTCTTCGGCAGGATAATGCGCCCTACCACACTGCACACATTGTTCGGTAATGGTTTGAAGAACATGATAAAGAGTTCAAGGTGTTGACTTGGCCTCCAAATTCCCCAGATCTCAATCCGATTGAGCATCTGTGGGATCTGCTGGACCACGGCGGCTCCACCTCGCAACTTACCGAACTTAAAGTATCTGCTGCTAATGTCTTGGTGCCAGATACCACAGCACACCTTCAGAGGTCTAGTGGAGTCCATGCCATGGTGGGTTGGCGCTGTTTTGACAGCACAAGGAGGACCAACAGCATGTTAGGCAGATGGTCATAATGTTTTGGTTCATCAGTATATATGGAAACCTGTTGCAATTTTTTGCATTTTGTTTATTATCCTATATAGTATTTATTTTATATTTCGAAACTTTAATTTCATTATTTATATATTCATAACTCTTCACATTTTTTTTTAAAGTGCCTAAGACTTTTGTACAGTACTTTATTTATTTATTTATTTTTGAGGTATAATTGTATCAAATGTCATCAGATCCGTTATAGTTGGACAGAAAAGTCTTTCATTTGAAAAAAAGCAATTACCATTTCTATTGATTTCTCTGTTGTGAACTCATTCTTTATAGCTGCAGGTTTAACCTGCCTTTGCTTTGGAATCCTTTGTTGGTTCTGAGACACCTGATCGAGTCACTCCTCCATAGAGACCAAATGCCATAAAGGAAATAGCCCACAGAGACTAGTGACTTTTTTTCCAATTTTTGTGATCAACATTGCTGGTGGCAACATCCCTGCAGTATACAAGCGATTGATTGATTTTATGAGGGAGGTGGGATCTCTGCATGCCCATCAAACCCATCAACCTGTACAGAGCATGACATGTGCTTTTTATAATAATATACACCGGTTTAACAGCGCTTCAGGTTCACATGCTCATAAACACTTTTGAGTTTTTGGTCTCTGGTTACGAAGATGGACAACATTCCCAGCTTTCCCGAACACATTAATGAAATCCACTTATTTGGAAATTAAACAATGATGATGATGAAGGCACATTTTTTTCCCTGTATACTATACCCCTTTTTGTTACCATCTTGTTAACCTTTTGCTTCCTTTTCTTGGGTAGCAGGGATAAAGCCACATACTATATGGCTTTAGACTTGATGTGTGAAAGTTTCTTGTCCAGCTCAAGTGTAAACAAATGATTTGTGTTAAGGAATATGCATTTTCAATATTGCATCAAAATAATCCAGTTTAGATGGTTTAATAGTTAAAAGAATACAATTTGTAGTAAGTGGCTATAATGATAACACTTTAGTAGATCTTATTGACTAATATAGCAAAACTGTAAAGATACAATGAGTAACAGTCCTGCAATAATGACACAAGGGGCTGCACATGGCTATTATTACACTTTCTGTCTGAAACAATGACCACACCTTCCAGAGGAGGGACTTCTAGAATTCTCTGATGCCATTAGTATATTTTTATGATTAGAACTAAGCATGAACTTAACACATAGACAAGAGTAGTACACTTGAAATGCTGGAAACAAAATAGTCTTACTCACGTCGAAAGAACTTGCCTGTTCTGCAGTAATAGTAAAATAACGATGTAACATATTTCACCGTATGTACACAGGTTAATACACGTAAGACTAACTCATGCAAATAAGCTAGCAACAGAAATGATGCTTCAATAAATAACATAATACAAGTTAATATTGCTAGCCACATTATATAAAATTCTATAAAAAACCTTACTTACTTAAAGTACACCAGAGTTCTGTGTAAACTGCTTCTAACTGAAATACAAGTACAAATTGGAGCAGGTTTTCAAACTGATAATAGGTCCTGCAAACAAATAGCTCCACTGTTATGCAAATCTGTAAATTCACAAAAGTTCATATCATCCTACTGGCGGGTGCTCCCTCTATCTTTGGGCATTTTTGGGAGTTTGATGAGCTTAGACACTCTATGGATGTAGGTGTTGCCCTTGTCAGTCAGCAGCTTTGATCCTGCTATCACTTTTGGGGATGACCCTGGTGACCCTTTCAATGGGCCACTTGGATCTCGGTATTTGGAAGTTGAAGACCTGACCTACAGCAAGGTTCTGGGTAGAGTTCCACCACTTCTGGTGAAGCTGGAGGTGGGCAGAAATGGTCAGAAATCACCTGACAGTGCTTTCACTGGCATTGCCCTAGGACCTCCCTGGACTTTTTGATAACTTTTTCTCTTTAGGGAGACATCCCGCTGTCTCATTGGATAATGTATAGCCCAGTGGTTTTGAGTTGATGATACCCTCATCTTCAATAAGGACTGTAATCAACACCTCAGCGGAGTGGCCTTCAATTGACTCATGCCCCACCGAAGTGTGGGGAGAGTGAGGGATCGGTACAATGGCAGAGAATGACATTCCTGATGGGTGGTTGATTGAACTGAAGTTGCACTATAGGCAGGTCAGACTTTTTTTATGATCACAGCTTTATGTTGCCACTTATGAGAGTCTAGGCATTTGTGCTGGTATTAGAAGTAACCGGGAAGTCCTCCTTATCTCAGAAAAGATTTGCTCAGGGCTGGTAGTAGTGATAGTAGTCCTGTACTAAAAGCTGGGTAGTGTGATCAAGTTCCAGGACAATAGGGTGAAATGCATCTTATATGCTAGACCTTCTTAGACGACTACCAGGGTGCACAGTAAAACCTGCTTGAAATCCACTAACCTCTTCATTAAAACTGTCTAACTTGGCTCTTTGTAGGAGAAAGACTTCCATTTCCAGGAGAGACAAAGCTGACGCAGGGGTTGCGGGACTGGTATGTGGTCTGGATCATTCCATGAGTAGGATCCGGTGTGGAAATGTTACCACAGAATGTAGTTTTTTGCAGCTCTACTGTAGAATCTATAGCCCGCAGCTAGGTTAAATCTGTATGCCCTCTCCAAGGCATCACACAAAATCGACAGTAGAGGAAGAATCAGAGTAGTCAGGGGTGTAGCATATGGGCATTGCTATGTTATGTAGGTCTGGTAGTTCAATCTCCCAGGCCTACCACACCGGTAAGAGATTGTCTGGGATTGGCTCGACCCATACCCTCTTTTTGTTCCAGAAGGCTTAAACCAAGACTCTGGCTCTGGTGAATCGGATAATATACTTGAGTGGGTCATACTGTCTAGCCAGCATTTCAGTTGTCAGATGGTTAGTGCCAACAAAGGCCCAGTGTAGATTCATGTGGGTTGTCTTTGGACAGGATTAACCATAGCTCCCATACCTCTGTCCTTGTTTCACAGGGGGAATCGGAGATAACCTCTGGAACATTGCCGGTCCACTGTCTGTCAAAACCCCAAAATGGATAAGAGGGCTCTCATTTTGTCGATGAGCCTGATGTGGAGATGGTAGAAACGGGAGACAGTTAATGTAGAACACTCGGTTTTATCAAAGTCACTGTGATCTCTCACATGTACGATGCACAACAGGGGGCTGCATGTTATCCTGAATGGCATCCAACACACGCCACTCTTAGATGTCAAGACTGTGCTCTCTTTCCATATCCCACCACTGGAAACAGAAGAGTGGTTTGTCTTCAAGGAGGAGTCTTACCTGGTGGAAAATTTCCCCACTGATGGCTACTGCATACTATGAATCTGTGCAGCATGCCCAACATTGGTGAACAGTGGTTCTGATAGCTTAGCTTAGCAGGAAACTCCATCCACTGTGATGATGTCCTTATTTCCTTTTTAGGGATTCTACTAGACAAGACTGTTCTTCCAGCTGTGAAGTTACGTCAAATGTCTGATGGCAGATTAATTTTGTGCTCTCACTGCTAATAACTACTGCATACTATAATAACTTATAATATAATGCGCAGAATTAAATGCATGACGAGGAGTGACCTAGCACCCAGTTAGTGATGTGAGGTGAGGATTTTCCACAATGAGAAAAATATGTCAGTCAAAACTCCTTTGACAGGGCCTTGAAAACTGATTGTGGGGGTTCTTATAGCTACAAATTGATGATTTGGGAATCATACTGTCTCAGCATATAAAACCTGTTCAGTTTGTTATTTAGCCATCCTTGGTGCTGAGATAGAGGGTGGAATTTGGCCATATAATCTTCAGATGCAAAGAGCTTTCCTTTCTGTCGCCTCAATATTAGTAGTCCCTCACTCGTTGGTCTGGCTGTGCTCTTAGGAGGTGGGTACTGAAGTGAAGTACTGAAGCTAAACTATCTAGTCAGCTCCTCACTTGTTCTATTCTGTATGTCATTTTCCAGGAGTTTCCCTCTCGACTGACTCTGAGGTCAGGCAATCATTTTCCATTTTTTCCTGTTTGGCACTGGGTTTTCTGGTTTCCCTCACAGTTGTTTGTGACAACTTCTGTTGGTAAAAACGTGCTATCAAATCAAATTTGATTGATTGATTTATGGATTGATTGATTGACTGGTCAGTTCCTAATGTGACATTTAAAATGAACTGAAAGGAATTTTGCTTGGGGCTACAAAAGAAGTGACGCTTGTAATAAACAGCTTTTTGAAGGTTGCCTGATTCAATATAAACAGCGTGCATGAATGTTGTGGCTCCTATAACTGTATGCTAAGGAGATAAAGACTTATGCACTATGTTTCGAAAAAATTTGAGTGTAAGTGAATATAATTATTCTCTGTTAATAGCCATTTTAGATTTTTTTTGTGTATTTTCTATTTTTGACTTCCACAAGAAGTACGCTGCAAACAGTGCTATTTGGAAAGCATTCACTCTGTGTGCTTTCGAGGGGCCCATGCTCTAAAGATAAGGCTGACTAGTTTCCCACTTGATGGGAACAATATTGTCCCTCATCAGATGCAGTCAAATGTTCATAGGGAAGGAGGAAGAAGCCATAAAAATTAAAATGAGTTAACTGCACCCTGCGCACCCACCCAAATTAAAGTAGAAACATGCTGTGACACCACCAGACTTCACCATCCAGCCTGACACATAATTTCACAGACGTCACTATCAATGCTTTAAAACAACCACACAGTGGAGGAGATGAATAACCAGCTACATAATGGTTGACCCCTGTACCCAGCTTCCGCTGTTACTACCTTGTCAGATAAACCATGTAACCATGTTTCAGAAGGTCAACAAACAATGGACCTTTCTTTTCAGTTAATTGGGTGTGTGTGGTGCAGAAAACTTGTGACATGTTGGAGATCAACCTTAAATTATTGGTACTCCATTGTATCTTATTCAATTGCTGTTTACAACTCACAGAATAAATGATCCCTGGATTCCAGAGCAATTATATCATCTCCAATTGATGAGTCTGCAGCCTACAAACATTATTAATCCACTTCATAAAAATATGGATGCATACTTATACCAATCTTTAATTAGGTAAAGTGTGTAATCTTGAGTTGTAATTATCTTAGGAGTAAATTGGAATGGGTTCTGCCCTGAAGGAAAGCATAACAAACTAAGGAATATTGAATAACAAGTAATTGGTAATTTATTTTACTTCTTTGGGAGGCTGCCTTGAGTTATTGACACTGGACACAAAAACAGCCTTGAGCTGTCTGGATAATAGGGAAAGTGTTACACTATTGTTCAGAACTTCATGGTCAGCCCAGACCCAAGACATTCAAAGCTTGGCTGCAGTATAGGCAACCTGTATGAACCTTGTAGCCGACTCCTCATTAGGAAGCAAGGCATTGGTACAAGAATGGCAGAGGTGACTGGCGGCAAAGACAGCTCTCGCTTGAAAAACGCTCTGCTGTGGAGAAGATTCCCTCAAGAAGGCTTGGCTAATGGCCAGTTAAAGGCCACATGAGGGAGAGCGGAAAGGTTTGCTGACACATGCCACCACAGAGGACAGGACTCGTACAGGGGAACAATAGCTCAGCTTGTGCCATTAAATAGTTTGCTTTGGGGGGATGCACTCTGAACTTTACTCACAGTGACAACAATGGACTCTTGTCAAGGAAGTGCATAAAAGGATTAAAAGGGTTCACATCTCTCACATCAAATTTTTACTGGAAAATCAACATTCAATTGAATAAGATATAAAAAATAATTTGATGGCAGATGCCTGACAGGGTTGTACTGTTAGGACCTCAGCAAAAAATGGGTACCAATTAAGATTTGACAGCTTTTTGTCCACGTTATAATAAAGGTGCACTACCAGTCTTTAAAAAATATATATATATATGTGCGCTGACCTTTTCCAACCACATCTTATTATAACAAGGACCAGCAAATAGCATGACACAATGTAATTAAGAATCACATTTTCCTTTTTCATCAGTCAGCTGTAATGAGGTTGCCTGCACTTTTGATATGAAGTATGGGTGGGAGGAGTTAATGGCTACAGCCACAGCACCTCTTACACCACATATAGCATTAATATCTGTGTAACATTTTCTAGCTCTAAAAAGGTTAGTGCTTATAGTTGGCTCCATTCTGTCTGGCTATTATTAGCTTATTGTGATATGTGACAGTCTGTCTCTTGTGCCCCCTGCTTGTGTTATCGTAACCTTTTCCGTTCACTGAAGTGAGGGACAACACAAATCTCTTTCCCAGATGGCCAAAGGGAATGTTTACCAACCCGTTTATA
>JAOYSI010003138.1:0-15409 GCA_025775065.1 Hiodon alosoides
GTGAACCAGGAGGTGCTAAAGAAGCGACAGTGTACTCACAGTGAACCAGGAGGTGCTAAAGAAGCAGCTGTGTACTCACAGTGAACCAGGAGGTGCTAAAGAAGCGACAGTGTACTCACAGTGAACCAGGAGGTGCTAAAGAAGCAGCTGTGTACTCACAGTGAACCAGGAGGTGCTAAAGAAGCGACAGTGTACTCACAGTGAACCAGGAGGTGCTAAAGAAGCAGCTGTGTACTCACAGTGAACCAGGAGGCGCTAAAGAAGCGATAGTGTACTCGCAGTGAACCAGGAGGTGCTAAAGAAGCGACAGTGTACTTGCAGTAAACCCAGAGGAGCTAAAGAAGCAACAGTGTAATTGTAGTGAACCAGGAAGCACATTGACAGCGTTTACCGTGCTTGTTCTTCTGTAACTCCATGCAGCGGTCATTGATAAGCTGAACACTCCCCAGTCGGCGCACCTCCTCATTGATGCAAAGGTTCTGAGAAGGGGGCGATAAATAAAATCACAGGGCTAACCTTTAGACACAACACCGCTCTGAGCTTACGATAACATTTCAACTGCTGACAAAGGTGACCAATGAGAAGCTCCGAAAGCGGGGCTGATGGCTTCTTAATCCAGTCAAGATCGTACTGGCTAAACAGCTCCATTTACTTATTTTTTAAGCCAAGCGGCAAGACAAAGGACAGTCCTTTACCTCCAGGAGAAACCCAACTAAATGAACAGAGGTGTCCTGGAGGGGGGTGATGTGGTTTGCCATGGGCCCTGCCCCGCACCGCCCCACTTACCTGCCGTGAGGCCAGGGACACCAGTCTGACGTCCTCCGAGAAAGGGCTCTTCTGCACCTCGTGCACAAACTGGGCCAGCTGGGAATGGGTGCGGCTGCAGTAGTAGACCTGTGTGAGGGGGAGCAGGAGAATGTAGCACCAATCAGGTGAAAGGGCATGTCCGGAGGACAAAGCACTGGGGTCACATGAACCTTGGTCACATGGTCCTCCTCCAAGTCGTCATCATCCTCCTCGTCACAAAACCTGAGGAAGAGGGTGACCTGGATTATCAACGATGCTAACAGGAGTTCAGTGCCTGAACACAAAGCATACAGCCACCAGACAAAAATGTACAGCTAACGACGGAACAAAAATCTACAAATTAAATGTATATACAGCATATTTTATCAAATTAGCTATGCAGCCTGCTCAACTTGGAGTAACAAAAGAAAATCACAAGAAGATCTGCAATTCCATACGTAATTGAGACCTTTTATACAGCCATGTGCATGCCTTCACTGGCTTTTCATGAAAAAATGTTTTCCCAATTTGCAAGTTAAATTCAATGAAACAATTCTGTTCATGAAGAATTGAGATAATTTCCTATGGGATAAAAAACGACCAGCTGAGGCCATTTAACTAATCTTCTGCATGGAAATTCAACAACTCTAACGTGTTGTTTAAGAACATTCCGGACTTTAATTCACAGACCCTGGTAAATATTGATTACAGTAAACTGAGAATCATTGGCTACGTGGAATGCGACCAACAGCTGCCCACACCCCCAAACCCAGCCACCCACCTATTCTTGGGTGTGGAGTCATCCTCACTCTCGTACTCTGCCACGATAAGCTCCGCCTCCCCATCCTCCAGGCCGCCCCCTGGCTCCTCCCCCACCGACTCCTTGCTGAGCTGCAGCAGCCGCACCGCCTCCTCGTCCTCGCTGCTCTGGTTACATGGATGATAGGAGATGACAACGCCACCCCTCCTCTCACAGTGGAACAGGAAGCTTTTTTATTTCTGTTTACGTTTAATTTTTAGAGTGAGCAAGCTAAATGTGGTGACCTGCTTACCTTGTGCTTGAGTGTGTATTTGAGGTGGCTGTTGTGTCGAATCAACTGCAAGCGCTCCTCCCTCTTTTTCCTCTTAATTTCCTCTTCCTGGACAGAAAGGAGGGTGAATGTCATTGAAATTAAAGTCTCTTTCCACTAATGAGGCACGCATTCCGTAAATGCACTACAAATCCAATGAAACCCTGTACCATCAGCCAATCATAAGAGGGCCCCAGAACCTGTGTCCTTTTCACTGCAGGCCCCTTCGTCGTACTTTCACTACACTCTACCTTCAACTTGTTCACCAGGTCTCTCTCTTCCTTTTTCTGCACAAAGTCTGCGATCCAGTCGAGCTCGGTGGAGGCCGAGGAGGCAGGAGTTGGCAGGCTTCCGCCACGCTGGCACCCGGCGGGGGCAGCTGCCTCGCCCCCCATCAGTCGCTCCGCCTCGCTCCTCTTCCTCTCCTCGTGGTCCCGGAGCCAGGTGAGGGCTCCGCAGATCAAGCTCAGAGATTTGCCCTGTAACACAGCAGAAGAGCAAATCTGTGGCCACAGCCCAGCCACCCAGGAGACAGACTCCCTCTCATCACCAGTTAAAGTATATGCCAGGCTAAATGAAATGTCTCTTGATTACATGAGGTTTAAACTACCAAAGTTCTGACCAAATTAGTCCTTTCAAACTTCCAGGTGACAAAAGTAATTATTACAACATTTTTTATTTAACACAACTGCATCATTTGTACGCAGTAACAATTAGTAATAGTGTTCCTGGACCACTATAGTCTTAAAACCCATGTCATTCAGGATTGTAATTTACACCCACCCCCCTCACGAGGAAGGGATTAAATACCGTGACAGCTAGTTTATTGTAGACCGTCAAACAGTAACCACATATTGACATAGTTATGACGCTGTCAGATGATAACTCACTGTTCCGGTTGGGCTCTCAAAAATTCCAATCTTTCCCTCATCAATAGTTCTGTACAGGGCTTCCATAAATTGCGTCTGAATGGAGTACGGTTCGTACGGGAACGGAAAACTGGGGAAGCTCTCCATTTCTGAACAGAAATCTGAAGAAGGGGTGACGCAGCAGTGATCGCAGACTATATCATCAGAAGCTTGGAAATGGCGTGCAACACATTACAATTTGTACGTGTTTCAATCAAAATTAGCAATCTTTTATGATTTATCTATCTCAGTGTCCTAAATGTGTTAGTAATTAGGAAACGCGGTAGCACTCTCCCTGCTTGCTTCGTTTAAACAGTTTACAGAGGTCTTATTAAGTATTTTAAGTTTTGCTACGTACCTAGCTAGCGACAATAAATAAATAAGCCTAAACACTTCCTCAACCTTCACTACCTGGTAGTCTCGACTCACGAATACATAAATTATTTTTTCTTCCAAGAACCGCGCAAAATCCATGTGGGCGAGTCAACCAATCAGCCTGCAGATAATTTCACGCCAGGGAGAGGGAATAACCTTAAATATGCAACGGGGTCGTTGTTCTTACTGAGATTGTCCCTCTTATAACACCATATTTATTTATTTGTATCTCTTAAAATAATAAATAGCTGTGAAATTTAAAATAACGCTAGTCATGTTTCAGTAGCTAGCTACCCATTCATGAAAATACATGTTTCAATAAATTATCTTGTTTGGCAACTATCAAGTAATATTTTGTAATGTAATAGTTAGAAGCAAGATATACATATTCTGTCCTAACACGAGATCCAAATTGATTAGTTGTATTTTGTGTTTCTTAATATCTTTGATTATCTGTTGTTTGCCACATATTTCATAACTAGAAAGAAAATAATCTCTGTTAATTTGTGATAGTTCAGCATTTTTCGTTTTGTGTCGGTGTAAAACTTTTACGATCGTCTCTATAGCACAAGATAGCTTGAACACCAAGCGCAGCCTCCTCGCCGATTTCTCTGGAAAGTTCTTTGCCCTTCCTCCTGCGTAAAGCGAACGATTTAAATTGCCGACATCTGTGACAGTTTGTGGCTTGATGCTGGACAAAGAACTATGCTCCCATAGCATACCATTGTTAGTTATTTTGTTGTGAGGCAGTCTTTCTGTAGCCTGCTAAATCCACTGAGAGATTTTTGCCGTAATCGTTTCTTGGCGGCTACGTAAATACAAGTGGCCTGTTGTGGTCCAAGTAGTTCGAGTGCTACCATTAGCTAGCTAAAAACTTGCGTCTGCGGCGCGGCCGGTAAAGTTGTAGTCGCAATCTTAATCGACCGTACGCATAAAGGTAGTCTACTGACCATTGGTAGAACGTTCAAAATATCGGTTTAGCGTACAGTAGAGAATCGAGAAATTCACATAAATTGAACGGCTGCAAATCGGACATGACTGCCGAAGAAGTGACCAGCAGTGAAGGACAAAAGCCAATCCAGATGGAAGGAGACGATATTACACCGAAGAAAGATGGAGGGGTTATAAAGGTATTCTTCTTGGTGCATTTCGTCGACCTAACTATATACGTTAATTCCAGTATTTTATGTAGTTCCTTGTGTTATCAAACTTGACACATTCGTGCACAAGAAATGTTCTAGGCCAATTGGTGGGTATAAACGGTGTTATTGAAGTTGAAACATTGCATTGATGAGCTTTTAGGTGTTTTTTTTTGTTTTTTTGTTTTTTGTTTTTTTACTGTTGAATAATCACATCATGGGCCATAAAAGCGTTGAAGAAAACGACGATATAGTTCTCCACATCTGGCTCCACATTCGCAATACGTGATGTTGCCACTTGAGAAATCGTTGATATTTTGCATGTTAGTGACTTGGGTTTTGCTTACAAGAAACTTGCTAGTGGTGTGATGATATCACTATTATTGGAGTTATTTTCATTTTTATTATAGTGGCGTGTAAGGTAAATAAGCAAACTTGCACTACACGCCCTGCTAGCCAGCAGTTAAGTTGTTTTTAGTATTGCCTGCCTTATTTGTTTTAATTTTTAGTACACGTGCTGTAGGACTATTTTTCTCTCTGCGTGAGTAATATGTAGTTATTTGTACGAAAGACCTGGCGAATCCAACATCTCAGTAAATCCCTTTGGGATATTTTATTAATGCTGTAAATATGGTAGCTCATCCTTAAGATGTGGATGATTGAGAAGTCTTGGTGCAAGACAAATTATTTTCCTCGCTCAAGGTAGATCTAACAAAGTAGGTGGCTAATAGCTGTAACTCAGTGTAGTCATGCTAACCCCGTTTCAACTGCCAATTCGGCGGCGTCTTTTCGTTGTGAAGCTTACGGAAGTACATGCAGTGTTCAGGCTGCTCTTTCGTTTTTTTTTCTGCTACTAACAATCACCTTCTCTCTAACATGAAACGCGTTTGTCAACCGTTTTCACATCTGCTGAATTGGCTCAGTTCACTTGGATCCATTGGTCGTTAACGGTTGTACGCTACTTGGTTTGAAAGCACGTTTGTCGTGAGAAGAACACTAGAACGTTCTAGAACACCGTAGAAGGATCATATTTTCGCCCTTGCGCAAATAAACCCCTTTTAAGTATGTAGTCCATCAGCAATCAGTTGACCAATATATCTTATAATTACGTTTGATACATCATTGAAGGCGTAGATTTTTGTTTTTTTAGGAACATTATTTAAATATCCCTGGGTTAGTGATGTGTTCACCCAGTTAGCTTAGTTTATAAAGTGTAACGTTATTTAAGACTTCCCTGGTGTGAACTACAACAGACTAATCAAAGGTTTCTGTTAAAACATGAAAATCTTTTTCCTTCAGGACATTTTTACAGGCCTCAATTCCAAACTGACTTCTTGTTATTCGTAAGGGATAAATACGATTGTCTTTGGGCCTTAAATGTTACAGCCAGATGTTTATGAACCTTGTTTTTGTCCGCTTCGGCAGCTGGTCAAGAAGGAGGGGTCAGGAACAGAGTTGCCCATGACTGGTGACAAGGTCTTTGTTCACTATGTCGGAACCTTGCTGGACGGCACCGTGTTCGACTCCAGCCGGGATCGGGGTGATAAGTTCTCCTTTGAACTCGGGAAAGGTGAGCGGAGATCCCTGGAGGCAGTCACGGAGTAGGTTATTGGTTGTGCATAAATACTTGTTAATATCTGGAATGGTGCACCTTCATGTTGCTTTGCCCCTCCCCCACATTAATCAGGATAAACTCCCAATCCTTTCAGGCTTTCATTAAGCGAAAACTTAATGTATGGCTGGCACATCCCATTTGGCTGCAGTCGTTCACGTTTCTATCCTTGATATTGGTCTGAAAGGGGGGAAAGTAGAGTTGGTGTCTGGTTTAATTCTGAGGAATTACTTGGCTGGTGTCACCGTTAAAGAATCTTTGGTGGGAGTAAGGATGTATTACATGACCGTTGCACTTCCCTGTCCTGAATTGGAATGTGCAAAAAACGTTTACAAATGCAAGGGTTTCCCCTGTTTAGGTCAGGTGATCAAAGCCTGGGATTTGGGTGTGGCCACCATGAAGATTGGGGAGCTGAGCCAACTCATCTGTAAGCCTGAGTATGCCTATGGATCGGCCGGTAGCCCTCCAAAAATCCCACCCAATGCCACTCTGGTGTTTGAGGTTAGTTCTGCTTTTTTAATGAATTAAGATGAAGAAGAAAGTGAAAAGACGTTTTAAACTTGTCATTGACGCTCCATATTAAGGAAAATGTCACGATTGAAGACCCCCCCCCCCCCTTCTCTTGCTAATGCCATAGCTCTCCTATTATGAAGATTAAAGGCATGTTGTATACAAAGTAGTGCAGGTGTGTGCATGTTCTTTCTCTCCAGCACATCTATCTGTGTAACTTTCTGTTTAGGTCGAGCTGTTTGAGTTCCATGGGGAGGACATCACTGATGATGAGGATGGTGGCATCATCCGCAGGATGATAACAAAGGGGGAGGGCTATTCCAAGCCAAATGAGGGGGCTGCAGTGGAAGGTACCTTCTTCTTTTTTTTTCTGTTAGGTGTTTTTATTTTCTTTTGCATCAGTTTTAGCGAACAATTCCATATGACCTGTCTTGAGTTCTATCGCCTTTTCCACTTTTCTACCAGAGGCGGAAATGTGTTGGGCTAAGAATACATCAAACCGTACTCATGGCAAAAATATCTGATCAGTTTTCAGCAATTGGGAAATGTCAGTAACAGATCACTGATGATGGGAGACGGAAAGGAACAATTAGGGCCACGAGGCAATCTATCTTGTAATTTTTCGAGATGCCTAGCTTCAACGCAAAAAGTAAACGCTACCGTTTTGTGTCCTAGTTACTGTGGAAGGGACATTTGAGGGAAAAGTGTTTGACCAGAGAGAGCTGAAGTTTGAGATCGGAGACTGCGAGGGCCTGGGACTCCCTGTCGGAGTAGAGAAGGCAATAATGGCCATGGAGCAGGGAGAGGAGTCCCGCTTCACCATCACGGCAAAGTATAATCCCTCGGTTCATAATACTGTTGATCGAAAGAGCTTCTGGTTTACATTTTTTATCAATAAAGATGGATTGCAATTGATGTTGGTATTATCAGAAAACCTATTAGTTTATTGGCGGATCCTGACGTTAATAGGCATTGGTGTTATTGCTGGTGGTCTCTAATGCTTACTTCTAATTTTTTCAGGTATGGATATGGGAATGCAGGAAATGCCAAATTTCACATTCCACCTGGTGCAACTCTCAACTACAAAATCAAACTGACAGCCTTTGAGAAGGTGGGGTGGCTACTCATTGGGGCTGACATGTTTCTCATTGTCCACTGTGTGACAGGAGGTGGAGGGGTTTCTAACCCTCATATCCCTTTCTGTTTCTTTTGGCATGGCAGCTGTGGGAAAAACTACATAACCAGTTATCTCACTTGGGCACAAAGGATTATGCCATGCTAGTGTAACTTAGTTTACGACGTGTCTGACTGCATGTGTAAGAATTAATTGGGTTGGTTTCTTCGCTGCATTGTAAAAAGGTTCCTTTAATTTCAGGCCAAGGATTCATGGGAGATGAACACTGCTGAGAAACTTGAGCAGAGTGGCATTGTTAAAGAGAAGGGAACTCAGTATTTTAAAGTAAGTGTGCCTGGTATCCGTCTGGTATGATTTAATCCCCAAATCTTTTTCACTGACTAGTCTCTTTCGCTTAGACTCCTAATACTTACACAGAAGTGTTATAGTTGTCAATTCCTGGCAGGGGTTGGTGTCCTTCGATTTCAGCAGTCCTCTGGGCTAAGCGGCTGCAGTCGAGTTCAGGCTGACCCAAAGTTTCGGTGCTATATTTGCAGGAGGGGAAGTACAAGCAGGCCTCCATGCAGTACAAGAAGATTGTGTCGTGGCTGGAGCATGAGTCAGGCCTGCAGGACCAGGACCAGCAGAAGGCCCGGGCACTGCAGCTGGCCGCCCACCTCAACCTGGCCATGTGCTACCTGAAGCTGCAGGAGCATAGCGCTGCTCTGGAGAACTGCAACAAGGTGATTCTCTCCAGCTCCTCGACCATTGTGCCCAGGGGGTTTCTTCAGAACTGGTCAAATGATGGAAGTTGGGTACAAGAACATTGCTTAGGTTTAAAATCTATGACTTTATTCACAATTTGCTATGGCTCTAAGGCAAATGCAAAACAAAAAAAATCAAATTTTCTTCATAAGCAGTGTTTTGTGAGTGAAAACAAAGACAAAAAATTTTGCAAAATTTGTTTTATTTTTTTTTATTAGTCATTGAATACAGTTGATAAGCAGGTTGCCGGAATTTTCTTTAGGTTATCTTACTGAATTTTTCACTTTAAAGAAAACAAATCATGCAGCAGATATATTTAAAATAAAAAAAAATTCATGAGAAATTTCCACTTTCATGAAAAGCTTTCATGAGATTTCCACGAAATCCAAAATGGCTTAAGTTCATCACGACGGGCTTTAATGTTCCAATAGACCTCTTTTTGGAAAGACGGCTCTTGGAGGTAAAACAGTTCAGGAGCTGATTGTAAATGGGCACCATATTCACACACACACACCTGGCAAATCAATTTTGGTGAAATTAAAGTTTTTATTTGTGTTGAAAGAGCATTGAAATGAGCCGTCTCATGGTTGTGCTCCCCAATAGGCCTTGGATCTGGATGACGGTAACGAGAAGGCCCTGTTCCGGCGCGGAGAGGCCCTGTTTGCCATGAAGGAGTTTGAGCGTGCTCGGGACGACTTCCAGAAAGTGGTGCAGCTGTACCCCGCCAACAAGGCGGCCAAGGCCCAGGTGGTATTCTGCCAAAAACAGATCAAGGAGCAACACGAGAAGGACAAGCGTCTGTATGCCAACATGTTCCAGAAGTTTGCTGAGAGAGACGCAAAGGTAAGACTCTTAAACTTTGATTTTTAAAGACTGAACTAGACATTTTTCCATGAGTTTTTGACGCTCAGCAAAAACTGGTTGGAAAGTCAGTGATGGCTGAAATATTTTATAATTGAATAGTTTTTATAGACCCTGAGTTCGATTAATTCTGCCTCTCCAGGATTAGTGAGGGGATGGCATTTGAGTAGGTGGTGAAAAATGCTTCCATTCGCCACTAGATGGCAGCTTTGGAACTTGATCTGTGTGTAGGCACCTACCAAGACCAGCTCAGAAGTCTGTGTTAAGGAAGTACTTACTAGTGAGCACTGACAAGTGTTGACATTAATAAGGACATTACTGCCTGCTCACTTGCATTTGTTGTGTATCCTTGACAGAAAGAGGCTGAGATGGTGAAGGAGGTGAAGAGGGAAAATGGAGGAATGGACATTGAGGAAAACGGATCACAGGAGCCAACATCAGCATAAATTACTACTATTTTGTTGCCCTCCCTGCCCCACCCCATTTTACTTTTATAACTTATAAAGTTGTTTGTAGAAAGACATTGAGTGCCAGGCGGCCGGTGAAGACCTAGATCTCTGCTGAAATGACATTAAGTTACTGTGTCTCTTTCTAATTCGTCTGTTGGCTTTACAGGGTGCTGCCTGTGTCTCTTTCACACAAATGCCTCCAAGCTCTAGAACAAAATCCGTGAACTTGTAGCAGCTAGCTTGTAATCCTGCTGTAGCCGTCGCTCATTTCAGCCTGTATATGAATACCTGGGCAGAAAGCATTGTTCAAGTAATTTGTGGGGGGGAGAGAGAATCAGCTGGAGTGCACTGAGCACTGTCAGGCTGCTTTCATCAAAATCGTAAGCATGTGGACAGGAAAGGGACATCTGATTGGCTTGAACTTTTTTAAATTAGTCTTCGTCAGGAGGACTGGAACTAGTTGCACTCCTGCTGCAAGGCTTACACAGAACTCCCAGGACCGCTCAAGAGTGGGCAGGTGATCAGAATATAGAGGCATCCTGTAATATGATGAAGTTTGGCGCACCGCCCATGTTTCATGTTTGACCATGGGGATCTGTGGAGGCAAAAACACGCTGTGAATGCTACTCATTAGTTTGTACTTGTTTACTGTTTGATTTGACAATAAATGAATTTACTGTATGTCCTGGGTTACTTTTTTGTGGTTTGTAAAGGTTTAATTCATTTTTATTGACTGTAATTGTTTATAGTAATTTTTATGGCAAAATGTTAACTGGAACACCATGTATGGCAGGCAAAGCTCGCCCTTCAATGGTATGGTTTTTCTTGTGTGTTTTTTTTTTTTTTTCTTGCACTTGGGTAAATGGGGACGCTATTTGTTTCTCATGGGTGTGTTATGTTCATGTTTGTGGGGGTGGATCGGTTTAGTAAGGGAAGTACTCTTCTGCTGTACAGCCTCTCTGGCTTCCACTCGGGCCTCCTGCATCACTGTCCTACAAACGTCTTGTAACGCAATCAAATGTCTCGCCCGTTCCAGCGATGGCAATAAACTGCGACCCTCAATTGTCTTGTTCGGCTTTATCACTATCCATTTTAAAGCAAGTAATGTAAAAAGCTTCTGACCAGATCACTCACCCTGAAACACGGTTCTCTAAAACGGACACGAGAACATTTAGTTTCCACACGTTCCATTTTCTTACTAGTACTTTAAACTGTTGTTCATGGCAACCCCTTGCTGATATGAGAGAAAAATTTCATTGTAAGCATAATGGTGATATGAAAACCAATGAGCAGAGATTACTTTTCCTAGAGATTTCATGTATAAAGAGAAGAGAAGGAGGCCCAATACTGAGCCCCGGGGGACTCCAGTAGTAAGTGTGGGGCAGAGAGAGTATCTCTCCATGTAACCGATTAAAAGCGAGATGCAATGAGATGCAAACCAGCTGAGTGCAGTGCCTTATGTTTCAGTCTCAGACAGTATGGAGATGAGTGTCTATTGATTGATAGTGTCAAAGTCAGCGGAGAGGTCAAGGAGAAGTAGGACTGACAAGTTGTGGTTGGATGGGCAAAGATGGAGTGGATGTCCTCTGCAGAGAAACAGGAGGGTTTTAGCTGGCTAGGGTAGGAAAAGGTAGAGAAAATTTGATGTAGGTTATTAGCAGCGACCTGGATTCTGAATTGATAGAATGTTACCTTAGTGGTGGAGAGAGCAGTGGAGAAGTCAGACTGAAAGGATTTTTAGGTGGAAAGGTAATTTAACCACTGATTGGTAATTAATGGGGAACTGCACTCAGTGTTAAAGTAATGTATCAACGTTATTTTATTGAACTTCTACCTGTATTTCCTTATTTAGGGTCAGGGTTAAGGTTCCCGGGGAGGAGCGGGGGGAACAGGCGGCCGCCCCAGAGACCAAGTCCAAGCCCCATTGACTTATAATGGGGAGGGTGACCATAAGTCCTGTTCTGTGTTCTCCGCCCCATTGACTGTGTGTGTGTGATTTGGTGGTCGAAAATGTGTGTGTTTATGTGTGTGTATGTAGTTGTCCACACCCTGTGGTGGTTACACTGGAATGCCAGTATATTTAGTAGGCTTTCTGACACCATGCCCAGTGGCTTGTGGGCATCTCCTTACTCATTACAAAGTGTCACGCACTACGTGCTTAATTAATCTATGTAAAACATTGCCTTCTGTATCTTAAATAATTTGATGATTCACACAGGTCCAGAAAGCAATTGTGTTGCACTGAGAGGGCCTCTAAAAAAATAAAAAATTGTTTGTTAATAAATTAATTGTTAAATAATGTGTTTTGTGTGTGCAAACCTGATCATGAACTCAGCATTTTATAACCCTGCGCTGTTGTTTGCCCGTTGCCTTTTTAGTAATAAGCTATATGTGGAGAAACTGGTCCGGGCAGAGAACCTGAATCTGTGCTGCTCTTACATTATTTGCAGCCACCTTTATCTCCAACATGACATGTTGCAATGCGCTTGTCATGGAAATATAGCGATTTTATTTTTTTTAAGTGGCCAAAGCTGATATACGTGGCTGTTACGTATAAGGTATTCTTCATCCCACTTTCCTTTCAGTATGTGATGTGAGGTGGGTTGCAGTTGGGTGGTTTCTCCTCTCTGACTCGTAACAGGTGCTGTGAGTTGCCGGTGGTGAGGGTGGGCGTGGCACCTGTCCTCTGCTCCAATCAGCAGCTGCTTCCCCATCAAGTCCTGGCTATATATATTGTGTGTTAGCGGTTTTTGAGCGCATGCAATATTGTAGTTGTGAGACTGTTTTGTTCCTGGAGAGAATTAGATTTGTAAATGTATACTTTTTGTTCCAGCTTGTTTTGTAACCTGTGGGTTCCATCCACTTACCCTTTTCTGGGAGAAGGGACAGGTACTCCGGGGTATACATTTGCCCATAGCTGACCCTCTGTTATATACACTAGGTTAGATGGGATGTAGCAGGTAGACAGCTGTAGGGATTAGAGGGTGTAGGCAGGGAATGAGGCAGGGAAGCGTAGAGTTATTTTTGTTCAGACCTCGCTTGCCCCGTCCTTCTCACACCACTTTGTTTTTGTCCTGTTACTAGCTGTTTGTGCACTTTTGTACCTTTTTGTAACCCTTTTTTATTTTTGATCACTTAGTAAACGTCCCAATAAGGGTTAACTTTCAGCTTGTTGTCTTGCCTAATTATTATTATTATTATTATTATTGTTATTATCATTATTATTATTATCACTTAAACCTTATTACACTACACAAATACACTTCTGCACGGTCCGATTTTGCATGGGTGTGGGAGCAGGCACAGGTAATTACGGTTCCAGCTTCAACGAGCCATTTTCCTAGGAGTTGGAACGTAACAGTGGCTAACGGAGAAAATGGTTTACAGAGAGTAGCAGAATATACATTGTGTTAATTGAAAATAGTTTTTAAGGCTTACTGCTTGATTTAAACACGATGTAATTTAAACTCAAGGTGTTTTTCTGAATTACTATTAACTGCCAATGCGTAGAGCAACGAAACCAAAAATAAATAAGAAATATAGTTGCGAGCAACAATGAGCGAGTTCCTCCAGCTCCTCATCGTCCACCAGCACTTCAAAGTCCTCCTTCCATCGTCCATCATGGTTACAGAGTCACACAGTCTCAAGAATGGTCTGGATTGCATACAAGTGCAGCAGCACAATGAGATTCAATGACAAAGGATAGAGACTTTCCTCAAAGCGAAGCAGTTACGGAATCCCAAACATTCTGAATGCACCCTTATGCCAGGTTTCTCTGAAAAACAAACATTACTACATCTCCCAGCAACACTGCAATCTAACCTAGGGACAGTAATTCATTGTCCTTAATTGTCTATGAGCAACAGCAGCCTTTTCAGTTACTAGTCCTACAGACTATAAACAATCGCAATGCATACTGGGTAGCACAGTGATGGGCAGCACAGCCAATTTCCTATGCATACAGAAATACGAATTTGTATTTACTAGCGTCTTATTCGTAAACAAACCTTATTCGCAATCAAAGCCATGTAATACATTAGTTTCCTATATGTACTCAAAAATAAACTTGTATGTACTTACAGATTTGAAGGTGTCCATGATAGCACATAACTACTCACTAAAACATTACTGTAATATCCACACACAAAAATATCGTATTAGGTACTTATAGTGATTCATGCACAAACAAAAAACAAAAGTTTCCCACAATGTCTTGTGACGCATTGTCCTATGCGCGACAAACATTTGGAGAAATGCGATCCATTCTTAATGTGTATTATAAAAATTATAATTATGAATAAAATGTTTTACACTGCTAAATAGCCTTATTCACTGGCAACTTTCAGAAGCACTCGTTTAATTGTTTTTATGACTTGTTGTTTTATCGTTTAGAAAGACATAGCATTGTTGCTTACAAATCTAAACTGTCGCTTATTAACAGTTAATAAGTCTTATTGTCACCAGAGTTCGTCAAAACTATTGGTCCTACATTTAAAAAGTCCAAGTTACAGGAACGTGTTTATAACAATTGGACCGTGCGTCGTTAATTAAAACTAGTTTAGCTAAAAATCTAGATGTTTGAGAGACAAATAAATAAGTCACTTGGCTCATCGAGTTTTTAAAATTGTTTAAATATTTCCCTGTCATGTTCACACATTTTAAAATATTGACCTGATACTTTGCACAATGCCTCTTGGGCGTTTGTGATCAATTTCAAGTCCATATGTTGTGACACAGAGTGACACCATTTCGTAGAATTAAGATCGTCGTCAATCCTTTTCGCAACCAGTGCCTCACGGTGGAGCATGCAGTGTGTGGAAACGGCATTCGGGGCTTTCTGCTTGATGAGAGCGAACGCTCCATAGATCTTCCCGGTCATGGCCTCGGCCCCGTCCGAACACACCCCCACACAACGAGACCAGTCAAGTCCATTAGATTCGATGTACTCGTCCAAAACATGAAAAATGTCTTAACAAAATAGTATTTCCTCAACAAACTTTTCCTGGGAAATTATTCTGATGTCGACAAGTAGTTGAACAGCACTGGATACATCCGTGCTCTCATCCAGCTCCAATAATATTCGCTGGCTCTCACCTGCTCCAAGAGTTGAGCTGGCACGTACTGACCCATGTCACCAATCCGTCGGCTCACGGAGTTATCAGCGTCGATTTTCTGGGCAGCAAAGTAATTCTCTAACAATGTCTTTGGCAGTTGGTAATATGAAATCCTCTCCAATTGTGCGCGGTTTCTTTGCTCGAGCTATTTGGTATTAAGCCAAAATGATGCCTTCAATGCCCCTTCGGGGATAGACCAGACAGTTAGCATTTTCCCTCATCTTCGCTCCAATTTGCTGAGGCGACCCCTGGCGGCCACCGCTTTTAAAATCACTGTCCTATTTCATTGGGAATCAAAGCAATATCCCAGAATGTCACACACACCACGGCCAATATGAAATAGTACTACGTGTTCTATTATATACCATGATTATAATTTCGCTCTGAGGTGAGTTTTCAGAGCGGACTGAAACACCTCTCATTTAACTTAATTCAGTTATCATAAAAACGTATTTAACGCCCAAATGAGATCTCCGATATTAAACCACCACTTTTGACTGAACTCTTATTGACAGTCCTGGAAATTCCTCCGAAATTGTAGCGGTTTATTTCGCTTAGTAATATATGTAGCCAGGTGATGAAAGGGTCACTTAGAATGGGTAATCTGCTGTACAGCTATATGGTGTTCCGGGTAAAACACAAGGTCCCTTTAAGAACGGGCGCGCCAGTATGATATCAGCAACGAGACCAGAGCAGAAGTTGTCGG
>JAOYSI010003139.1:0-15409 GCA_025775065.1 Hiodon alosoides
CAAAAGAAAGAACTTTTGATTTTTATTTGGTAAAAATACCAATCCCCAAGGGTGCGAGTACAACAGCCGCTTTCATCCCTGACCACTGGATATCAAAATTTGAAACTCCTTAATCTTAAGGCTGAACCAACCAGACCACCGAAACCGTTCAGAAAGCTTGGTAGGTTCACGCTCTTGCAGCAAGGCCCACACAAAAGAGAACAAACGCCGCCCGTGCTGTATATCCAGGGTGAAAGAGCACTAAGCTTTTACACATTTTACAGTAATCCCATTGCTAAATCAAGGATTACATTGGTATTAGTTAAATGGTCCACAAATCTTTGCAGAGTTCAGCTCTTAGCTGTCCGCTATTAAATCTTCTTGACTTCCAGGTTTCTATTTTACACAGTCAGCTTGTTTACTAATCAGTCGAGCTGCACGCTTTGAAGACCGGTACATTTCGGCTATTAGGGATTAATATGTATATTCCCAGCCTTTATAAGTGTTTTCCATGGTTTAGAGACTGCCCCGGCACTCAAATGGATCACGCTCAGTGGCACAAAGTGATTTCTTAGGGCCTGATGAGACCTGGTGCCGTGGCCCGTAATGTAATAAAACACGTCTGTGACGGAGCCCTCTGCACACACCCTCTCATCGCACGGCACAGTAACCTAGCAACAGAATGCTGGCCAGCAGAGACCGGCATCTGGGTTCTATCAAACTTGAGTATAACTGTCATAATCATTTGGGTTCCCGACATAAGACTCCAAAGTGCCCTTCCACATCCCCAACCCACTACTCGTAAGTCAAAATAAGACTCCCAGAAGTCAAGGGGAAATGAATTACACAACCAGACACTGACTTTCCAACCTACGAGCCACGGGGCCAGGTATGGCAGTGTGGCAGGTGTGGCCGCACCGGTCAGATCTGATTTCACCAAGACGGTTAAAGCTATGAGGGAATCGGATCCAGGTTCAGATTCACATGCCCAGATTTTAATCCTGGCGTCAGGCATCAATGCCAGTGAAGCCAGAGCAGTGCACAGGGAGCAACTATCCGTTCATTACTACAAATGAACATAAACAAGCCCAAAAATTTAAGCCATACAACACCAGCGCAATCATAATGATCAATAAGTCAGATAGACGTATTTGGTTTCAGACAGTTATACATACAGCTAACGATTTTGCAAGAGAAGTAGCTATGCTTTATGATTAGCGTTTTATCCACTTCTTCTGTTGAGAATCACGATAAGGTATAGCAGAACAAATACTCACAAGTAGCCACGAAATCTATTCAGATCGTTGTTGGGTTTCTCGCACTCAATAACGCTGTTGTACTTTCCAGGATCAAACTCGCAGTCCTGTAAACAAATATATCCATCTTTCACAAGCAGAGCAATTAAAGCATACCCAAAGATTAAAAAATAAGTAGTTATGCCAAAAAGGATTGAAATCAAGATACAAATATAAGTAGCTGAGAGAACAAATCTATACCCTTAATTACATTTTAAAGACAGAAAATGGTTCAAGGTCAAAGGTCAACATCACTTAACTGCAATGGAATGTAGTTGTACCGTTTAGCTTCCTTCCTTTTAAAAAATATTAGGACTGCGTGCAGCTTTACAAATAAAACCCTTGGTGACAGAGGGTAGGTTTCCAGTCTGAAATAACACCTAGGTGATTAGTCTTGGAATTGGGCAGTTTCTTTAACTAGGCATCGCCACACCAGCTGTGCACACCAGAGTGAAAACAAATACCACTAAACCTCTAGGTCATGACAAAACTGACACTTTCACACACTTACTGTCCCTCAAAAACCCCAGAGCTAGGCAACAGCAGGGGATCTTTCCTATTGGGTCAAAGCAGCAAAATCTAGCCAATCTGAGGAACAAATGGCATAGCTCAAGGAAGTGTCTTCCAAAACAATACTTCATGGTAATTAATTTAATCAAACATGAGTTGGAAGGAGATTATAGTGTGTAGCAATGAAGGAACAATAAGTCAAGTCTCTTCAATTTAAATTACGCATCCCTCCACCGAGCACCGAAAACGCCTCGCTTGCAACATCTACTGATGTGAAACGAGAGTAATAGATTCAGGAGGAGAACTCCGAATCCCTGTGAAGACAAATGCCATTCGCTTTCACACAGAGTATCAATTAAAATGTCGATTCGCGTTTCAACCCACAGCACACGGACCATAAAAGGTTCTGAAGCTGAAGGAGGAAAACTAGATGAATCACAAGCCCCCCGTCTTTTACTAAAAGAGCTTTTTCCATCCTTATTTCTTTAGGGGTTCTTGAAATAACTGGGTGTTTTTTTTCCCCCCCAGATGAAATTGGACCAGATACAACACACAGTAAACATGTGTGACTAAGTAAGTTTATTGAGGCAGATTTCATACCATGAAGCAAATGAGCTGAGACCTTGAGAACGGTAGTGTTAACCACAGTTGCGGGCCACTGTGTGAGCGAGTTAGTTAAAGCTGACACATCGATTTAGACGTCCTGACCGTGCGCGGAGAGCAAGTTAAACGCAGAAGCCGGAGAGGGCCACCCTACCAAGTCGCTGAAGCCCCGCACAACCTGCCTCTGCTTCAGGTTGGTCTCCCCGTCCAGGGTGGCGGTCTCGATGTGGCACAGGCGGTCTGGGTCGCTGGAACTCAGGAGCAGGACGTCCGCCGGGAGGATCTCATTGCACCGCAGGCGGATGAAGTCCCCCACGTGGATCTCCTTCCAGTACTTCTCCACGTACCTTTTCTGGTGCCTGTAGAAGAGCAGAGAGCAGGATGGGGGGCCAGCTTGTGTGGCGCGCTTGCAAGCCGTCAACTCGGTAATGAGCGTCGTCGGTTACGGTTCCTTTAATTCATTAAAAGTGCAGTTTTATGGCCAGGTTTCTTAGCCACAGAAATACACCGAACATAACAAAGGCATAACATGCCGAGCATGGGAAATCAGTGTGACAGGGCCGAGGTGGAGGAAACAAGGAAAGCTTCTAGTCCGTAAATCAGCACACCACAGATGATTGCCATGTGTAAAGCTATTAGTAACACAACTCCTAACAAGACAAATATCCTGTGGGCCGAGAGACTCATGAAGATAATGGCTCCAGTCTTTTTGAGCAAATTCCGTCTACCCTCTTAAGGCAACGTACAACAGGAAGAAAAAAAACATTGTGGAAAAATGAGACATCACAACAAAGTTTAATTAGCAATTCACTAATCCAGGAGACTGTTATCCAGCACAGATATGGTAAAGCTGTCCCAGGGCACACATTGTGCTGAGGCCCTGTGCCCACCCTCCCATGACAAAATGCAGCTTCAAAGGGAAACCAGACTTCCAAACTAAATACAGCGCAGTGATAGGGGTGTAAGGTGAAACGGCATACGAGTGCTCACCGATTCCTGATGCTTTGTGGTTTTTAAGCTATGATTCTGGATACGGCAGAAGCAGTCCACAAACAGACCACAAAATAACCAAAGGCATTTCAGTGAGATACAATATCAAATGGTTTTCTGGACATTGCGTATCAACGGTTCCCATATTCTCCCCCATTTTTAATAATTTGTTGGATTTTTTTTTTGCATCACACAAGAGAGCTTATGCATCAACTGCACCTTGTCTGCACCAAAGCTGAACCATTTTCTGGGCAAACTAAACAGAGCACATGCTAACAGAACTGCTGGTATCAGTTCCAATTAAGCTGAAGTAGCCATGGAGCACAAATGACAGATGACAGCCGAGCGGTACGTTTCCTAAACAATACACGATTCCTGGCATCCGTACTGTTCAACAGCCCAACACATCCTGGGTTCTCTTGTCGCTGTAGGCATTTTCTGTAAGCGAAAGGCTACTTCCCACAAACTCTTCGTGGTATTCAGAAATCGATTCCAGTTTCCACGTTAGATAAGTAAATCCTGTGGAAAGTTATAAAATGATTACTGTTAACATGACATTAAAATGACATGTATATGGCATTACTGGTCAGTATATCCTGATTCCTGTAACCTGTACCAATCCTGGACTAGAAACAGAAACATAACTAAAATGATTCAACCGACTGATTTTAGGATTACCATGGCAGGGCATATATTTTTACATACATTTCATATCTTCATTGACAGAAACAAGTGCTTCTCTTAATTTTTTTTTTTTTTTTAATGATTGCAAAATTATAGATTTTTAAATGAATAAATAAGGAATACTTTTATCTGACATAAAAGCATCAAAAACACTGGCGGTGATTAAAATCCTATAGCAAATTAGTATATAGCAAGGATTTCCTCACGCAACACCCAAAACGTCACATGTCAGTCCCTTGTTGCAGTAATGACTAGTTAAGACACACAAAAAAAAAAAAGTATTTTAGATTTTAATTATTTATCATTCAAACACCTTTGAAAAAAGAAATACGATTCATGTGGCTCTTTGTAGTTAAGAAACAAAAGGATCAATTAAACTGGAGAGATTGTGCTGCACTCAGCACAAGGTGCTTCCAAATTAGTATGGGAACAAACTCTCTAGGGTGGTAACCCTACAACCCTACAACCCTACAAAACAGAGAATACTGGGAGAGATGCTGCTGCTGCTGCTGCTGCTGCTGCTGCTGCTGCTGCACGGTGAGATATTCATTAGAAACAATGCAGAAATACACTGTTGGAACCACTGCTTTCAGGAATACAATAGTGCGGCAATGCCCAAGAATCTTCCACACGCGCTTCGACGAGTCTCACTTCAGCATTCAGTAAACGTGTAATTACATCATGCTTTGCGACACGTCAGCACTCAGGGAGTAAAGGTGGCCTATAATGTGTGTGTGTGCGTGTCCTGAAAACATTCCTCAACTTAAGGAGTGTCTGTGTTACTGAATTGGAGCATACATACACTTGAATTATTACTTAACACAGTTGAAAAGTTACTTTAATAACACTGGTCTTATTCACCATAAGGCAGGATGGGCATCTCTGGTCCTAGGGCACCAGGACTGTTTAACTTAAGTCATTATTGGTAAAGGAAATTTCATCACCTGGTGTTGCTTGTTTGAGGTAACACCAAAAAAATAACCCTTAAGGGCAGGAGTTGTCCGTCTCAGCCACAAGAAAGGCAAGTGGAATGCAACTTAACTGATAACGTGGCGATCTGAGACAGCCAAAGTCCATCCAAGAATACATTTTCATGTCTACAGGGAGGCTAACAAAACCCAAAGTCGGTCACCGCGGAAGAGAAATTACATCTACGGCTGTGTACTGGCACAACAAATAGGACACCTCAGGCCAGATGTGTGTGGTGTGGGAAAATGTGTTTGTTATTCAGTTCTCAGAGTAGAAGCTCCGCTCCCATGTAGAACTACAGCTTGGCTATCCAATGAGAAGGCAAAGCCAGAGTGCAGGCAGGTTTAAAATAAACCATTAAAGTAAAGAAAGAAAGCTTTGAACTATTGGTGGACTACGGTATAATAAAGTCCAACAAAACAAAATATCAAGGATGAAAAAAACAGTAGCAGACTGAGATAACCAATTTACTGTAATTACTCAAACTACGGCACTTATGGCCGTCGCTCTGGATAACAGCGTCTGCTAATTGACTGAAATGTAAAATGTAAATATAATTCTCAGGGACAGCCTGGACCAGAGAGCTGAACCTGTGCCAGGAATAGAGGAGTAGGCCACGTGCCACAGCACAGAGAGAAAGGAGGCTTTATAACACTGCATAGCTAATGTAGTATCAAATAGAAGAAGACACTAAAGATTTTCAATAACAAAGTAAGGGGTTTACTATGGTTTACTATCATTCAATCAACTCCTAAATGGATACTATATGGGTCCATTCTTTTCATTCAATGCCAACTCCCCACACACCCTTATGGAGTTTCCTTAACGGCGTGAATAAATCCTCTCATCTCATACTGGATCAGGAAAATCCTCACTGTGTTTTCCCAGCGTTTACTGGTTTTTAGAAGTGCTTGGCACCAAGTGGTAATGTAGACAATCCTTTGAGCTACAGTTGCTGGTAGCATCCTTTTAGGATTAAAACTCAATAATATATAGACAAAAGAATATTTACTCAACAAAAAAGGGCTTTAAGAGGGGCATGTTTTATAGCTAAATCTTAATGGGACATTGACTGGAGTCCTTTAGTTATAATATGCTTAAGAATATAGACTAAATTGGCATGTCAAGCCTGTCATATGTGGCATTACTGGAGCTAAATATTTATACTGACAAGCATGTCATACATGGGTTTAAAAAGACCTGACAAAGGTCCTTGTGAAGCCAGACAAAGTTCCTGGTTTTATTTGTATTCACATTGTCCTTTGGTTTATTTTATGTCAATGTAAGTGTAGTATTTTATACGGGAACATATTCCTGTACTGAGGGGAGAAAAAAAAACTCCCTGAAATTACACAAAAAACAAAACTACAATGAGTGGTAAACAGACCACAAAAAAAAACAAACGCTCTTGTTTTTCTCTAACTAACCCACTCCAATTTCGAGCACAAAAAAAAAAAACATTTTTTTATATATATAATACACACACACATTATTTAAAAAAAAAAAATTACGTCAAACAAAATTCAGTCAAGTGACCCATATAATAAATCTGACCCAAAAATCCAACCTCCTTACACATCAACCTTGGGAACCATTAAAGAGACACATAAGTGCATTTAATTTTAATTAACACGTTAATGCAACAAACATGGTGATTCTATATAGCAACCTTCAGGCATGCAGCTCAATTGGCCCATATCAAAAGTCATGCCAAAGCTCCATAAATAACAACGGCACCATGTCTTCAACGTTTTGATTTTATAGCGATTTTTAATCTCAAGGTTTTATTCTGAGAAAATGTACTACAACGACACCGCAACAATCAGTAAAGCCAAGGGCGAGCGTTACAACAATTCACATGGTCTGTCTTATGACATCATGACCAAGCAGGTGACCACTCCCTCCGGTTTTACCCTAGAGTCATCGTTTACTTCAAACTGCCTATATCATGAATGCAAGAAAACCTTTCTATTAATTAATACTCAGTACTTAAATCAGTGCTCCCTTTACAAAAAACAACTTTGCATAATAAAAAAATATTATTATATTAATATTATTTTCCTACTGTATGAAGTACTGAGTACTGAATGAACCAAGTCAGATTGGAACTCAATGTCCAAAGCCCAGATTAACGGCTTTTAAAAGGATATGTAAAGAAAAACTGGGGGGGGGGGTAGTAAATAACACATCATTAATCTTTGGTACAATTTAAAATATTCTGTTATTTTTTAGTGCCTCCCTAGTTTTAATGTTTATCATTTGTTTGGGGAATGAACACTGTCAAAGTGTTCTAAAAAACACTAAAAAAAAAAATGGTGTAACTTTGGCCAACATTTAAATTTTTTTTTTTTTTTTTTTAAGTGGTAAAGTGGATATATTGGTAATGGTAAAAAAATTATTTGCAGTTACATTCCATCAAGCGGTAGCGTAAGTGCAGCAACTTCACAATGTGAATTATACATTATCGATGACGCTAGGTTTTTCTTCCATTTAAGCCAATCTAGTACAAAGTAGGCAATTTTTATTTTGGTGGTCGAAATTTAGTAAACTCAGGTGACTCGGAGCCCAGTGACTTGAACTCAACTACAACACTGCGGGATAACAAACACTTCAGAAAAGGCTTTAAATCCTACATTTCTATGTCATAATGAACACAATGTTATCCTGTAATAAACGACAACACGACTTAAAACTGGATCCCTTAGTACCTGCTAGTGAATGGACCCTTTTTTCCCCCCTCTCTCTCTCTACAAAATGTTTCATTGTGAGGGAGGATGAAGATTTGTGGCTCTCACCGATTGCCCTCTAAACTATATCTGCTTTTTAGCCCTTAGATAACCCTTTAGTTACAATTTAAGAAATTAAAACTGAATGGAAACATTTTTGCACTAATAAGAACAACAGTATAGGCTTTAGATTTTTTTCCCCTCAATCTATACACAAATCAATCCAACACACAATAAAGAGATGAGCTAACATGGGTTAAATCTTTAAAAATGTACATACTCAAAATCAAGATCAAATAATTAAATTAAAACTGTATGAAGCGATAATGCATTTTACCAAATCACAATTAAAAAAAAAAAAATCACTCGTTACTACCTCCTGTAATATCAATTAAAAAATCTAAATATATCCACTACCTACCTCAAGACTATATTGTTTTAGCAGCTTAAACAAGAACACTGCAGGCTAATATATTTACTAGGATATAAATATTGTGAAGGATTTTTATAATTTTTTGTTTCATTTTAGGATATGCAAGAAGTCAGTTCCTCCAAGTAGCAAACATTTTCAGTTTGATCATGCATTCAATCAAGTGATCCAAACATAGCATTTTAAAACAAAAAGACATTTACTTTAATTTAACTTTTCTTTCAGGAATTGAATACCAATGAAAACAACCCATGTGTTCCAAAATGATGTTTGAGGAAAAAAGGCGAGTTGAAGATATTAGCTCATGAATGAGTGAAATACACAGGTCAAAACACATCTCTTTTTTCAGGGAGACTGTGAAACGTAATGTACAGGTTTACCGTCCCATACAAACATTCAGTCTAAATTTATTTAAATAAACAGGTTATAAATTGGAGGAAAGGACAGTAAAAACATTGTCCATAAACCGTAATCAACAGTTCACATCTGCACTTCTATCTATATAAATATTATTTTCGACGATAATAGTCGATGTACAGCTAAGCTGGACTATTTTAGGAAAAGAGAAAGGGAAAATAAAACAAATCCCCTTTAGCCCGCTGAGATTTTCCCCACCTAGATAACCTTGATTTTTTTCCACCATCAGCCAAACATACAAATATGTTTATAATTCCATTTAAAGGTTTTATTGACGCGGAGGGCAGACATTTGAAAAAATACATTTGAACTGCCAATATGCAGTGAATGCATCAAGATCAGAGGGAGCCTAGATATTGAAAAACAGTTAATTGACTACCAAATTTTCTAATTAAAGTAGATAATATTGATAAATGATTTAGGCTTTATCTAATAATCAATAGTATTAACAGAGTATCTGCACAAAATTCTGTAACTAAAATTCAGGACAGCAGTTACCAAAGCCATTATTGCTCTTGCGATCTCTGAGCGCTTAAAGCAGGGACTGCCAAAATATGGGAGTTGTACCAAGGATATACGGCCGCTCAAAAATAAACGAATCAAGGAGTGCCCAAACTGCTTCAACAAACGCTTATCAGGAGCGAGCTTCTCACATACTTGGCAGAGGTGACACAATAACAGACAGGAGGTTGGTCCTACCAATAAACATCCCTATGAAGCATTTTGGAATGTTTTAGAGGCTTTAACTGCAGGAAACGCCTATGTTTTGGTTCTTCTTTGAACAAGAAGTACAGTATCCTTAACTCAGCAGCTGGTGCATTTGTTCTTCAGAGTTGGGGTTAAATTGACTGAACGTGATGTGAAAATATTACCGACAGTTTACTTCTACCAGGAGTCCAAGGAACATTCAAAAAGAACATTCCGCTAGGCCACAGTGCTCTCATTCTCTTTTCCACAGCGCAAACAACTCCCAGCAGGCAACTCATAACCCATGCTAATAGCCAATTCGCAGAAGACTGGTCTTTTCGCTAAAATCCCTTTTATTGCTTGTATATTTTACTTCTTAAAAGGCATTTCCACGGGGAAACTCCTTTGTGACAACACCACCGTGAACGTGCTACGCTAAATCATTTGATTGAAAGAAGATACACCTTGTGAGAGAATTCTGTACCTCAATTTGAGATTAAACTCAGAACATTGGATTTTTCATTTGAAAAACAAGTAGATGTTTTCTGGACATAAGGAAGAATAATACGAATTAATAAACTCTACAAACGGCATTATTTAAAGGCGTTTTGACCGTTTGTTCCCATCTGCCCAACGTGCTGACTGACAGTTGTGTGCATTTCATCCCTCAGGACATTTACGTTGAACAAAGACGGATATCCACAAGGTTTTCACTCCTGTCCTCCACAGAGTTGTGTGTTTCGTGAAAGAGGATGTTTTCCAATATATTGAATGCCACATAAAGCACAAAAGAAAATTCAATTACTTCCAACCTTGAGAACAGCCTCAATCCAGCCTAAGCATGAATTGTGGAAAGGCACAAAACAGTGAGTCCTTTGATTGCTTTGAATCAATGCCCTGTACAGTGCTGCTTTTCATTAGAAAACAGTCTCTATAAACGGTCAAGCCTCCTGTAAGAAATGATATTTATGATAGTTGAACATACATCATATAGAATATGACCTTGTGAAAAATGTGATCAATAGATGTAAACTTTCATCTATTTATTAGGAACCAGCAATCACGGTTTTTAGCCTTGGCTCTACATTATGAATCTTGCAACCGCCTGGACGGTGCAGAAACATGTACTTGGACGTCTCCACCCACCATTGAGCCTTTGGTGATTTAACACAGCCCAGGAGGTGAGGTTTAGTGTTGGACCGCAGCACTGTGGACCTGCAGGCATCCATGATGCCACAGGGGAGGCTATTCAGTAAGGAACTTAGAGAAACCGTACGGACAAATGAAAATTTTGCATTTCATGGACATTCAAACAAGACCAGAAGTTATCTAAATGTTCTAATTTGATTTCTTAGAAAGCGAAAGGAAATTGTCAACAGTAAATTACAGGGGGCAGTACGTGAATTGCAACTTGTTTACCATCAGACTTTTAACTGTTTTTTTTTGTTGTTGTCTTATTACAGAAAATGCATGATGTCCTAGATACAATTTAAGAAATGTCTGCGGTTTGGGTAATATTACTTTGACATGTTTTAGAAACGTATAAGAGGCTTCTCAGAGGATACAATTTAAATCATCCCAGGGAGCCTCAAATTTAGAATGCTAAACTTGACAAACGCAACAAAGAAAATGTTTGTGAAAACCACATCAATGAGCCATTTGCAAAGCAACTGTGTTCACAGGTGAATATTACATTTTGGCATAAACTACAGTATCACACACACAGACACGGACAGACCAAAAACGACGTAATGGCTGTCCGAGTGAATATCTTCCCCTCTTTCAGTGTGGAGAAATTTAGATTGAAACCATGATCATCTGTAAACGGATAACTTGTAAAAACATTTACCTAGTTCCATTTAATGTAATATTTGCAAACAATATGTTGGCAACTCACAACCTTTAACTCAATTGGTTCATTTCCATTATCCGCTGTTGGAAAGTGAGCAATTTCACTGGATGAGTTTAACTTGGCAGTGCCTTGTCACGCAAAAAAAGTTGTGCCTAGTATCTGGCGTCGGCCTTGAACGCCACAACGCTGTCAGCCGCACAACTGATGGACTATCTGTTTAGGTTACCAGTGAGGTTACATATTGTTTCTCGTCTGAAGGATAAACAACCATGAACGTTTCCTAGCAATGAGCATCCAAAACAATGTCAGTGCGAGGACATGAAATGTGACACTGGCCATTTTATCAAGTATATAAACCCAAATATACTCTGATATCTATTGAAACATTCACATTCTCTATAACCAACGTGTAAGAACCGGGGCTGAAATATTTTAACAATTGCTCTCATGCATGGCACTTTGCATGCATGTTTAGATTTGACACATGCTCTCGCACAATTGGGTTAGGTTAGCACTGTACAGCTCTAAGCAAATCATCCTTAAGACCAGTCAAACCTAACCTCTGTACTGCTACTTAGTACTAATATGTGGGCATGTTCACATCACAATGAAAGAAAAGCAATCTGAATACTAGGACATTCACCAAACGGAGGCCGTAAAATCAACAGGTAATGAAACAAAACTTCTAGGGGAACCGCTGATGTGGTGCATTACTAGAAGTCTGGCCTGGAGTGCACCACCACCATTAGTCACACCATAGGCTTTTAGTAATAATTATTTTTAAAACAAGACGTGCTTTCCACACAATAAACAGAAATGAGGCCTCTGGCCCACGGAAAAAGTCTTAACGTATTCAATAAATTAAAAACTGTGGAATTTCTCCAACAAGCGCCCAAACCAGGTAAACTACAGCTAAACCTCATAACATACAAGCTTAATATTTTGTGTGTGTTCTAAACATTAACTGCTATTCAATTAAAGGGTAAAAGTTTAATTAAAGGGTAAAAGTTTGAAAGGAAACGAATACGATGGTATCATGCTATGTTTTAGTTAACGTTACCAATAACAGGTCGTTGAGTCCTCTTAAAGTAAAATCGATTTGCTTACAACGTTAAGGAACACTATGTGCTAAACGAATGGACCTGTGAAGCAGATGACAAAAAAATTGAATTTAAAAATGGAATACGCTTGAAAAAATATTTACGCTTGACAATATTCGCATTGGAACAGACGACGTATAACGTTTAAATACCTGCAATACACAAGACAATCCATATGATTTATTTCTTTATCCGATCGGTGTCTTCTGTAATCCTCCCATATATCCTTAATAGCGGTTACAGACAAAATAAAAACAACCGGAGCCAGGGCTAGTTCTGGTTGAAAAGCGTTAACAACCGGAACAAAATTCAGCAAAGCGATGAAAACAAAATACACGTTGGCAAATCGGTGGAACTGCTCGAAAAGGTTCTTCGGTAGAAAAGAAAGCAATGTATACTTTGTGGTTTTTATCTTATTGTTTGCATAATGTCTGTTTGGATTATCATATCCTTTGGCACGGTCATATAAAATATTTGAGTGAACAATCCTGGTTTTGTTATCTTTTTTGTTTTTCGACTGTTTTTTTACTTTGGAACTTTTCACTACTCCGGTTTCCCTAAACTCTCGCGCCATACTTTACCGCAAACTCTGCAAACTTTTCTTTTTTCTGCCTTTCCGTTCTCAAAAAACAAATGCTACGTTATCATGCTGCTGTTTACCGATAGTATATTACTTGTTTTCTCAAACTACATTCTGTTTTTTTAGTCATCTCTGCGACTTCTCGCTGTTCTCTCTGAATAGCATCGATAAGTTTTCCATGCATCCTTTTTTTCCCCCATTTGGAACTGGGGATGCCTTGGAACTACATATGCCCTCGTCATTTCTGACGAAATCCGACCAACAGGCCCCGCCTCTACCCAAAACAAAAAGTATTTTCTTGCCACGCGTTATCACTGTCCGCCGTTTTCTTCCATATTGCAACTCTGTTCTGAATTTCTAAAAAAACATGTATGTGTTTCTGTAAGGGTTTATCATGGCTTACCTGTTATACTTAATATTTTTGCTTGTTAAATTTCACAATTTCCAGATTTGAAAAATACTGACTGAATTGAATGATAATATCGATTCATTATGTACTGAAAATTCAAGACACTTAATGTTGGCCAGAGTTTACTCAAATTCAAAACATAGTGCGACTGTAATAGTTTTTTGTTTTGTTTTTAAATTCAATGAATAGCAACCTCAAGTGCATTATTAGGCAGACTAACCTGCTGGTGAACCTGCTAATGAAATTGCTATTAATGTAAAATACGTTTAAATCTAATGATGTGTATCATTTGGATGTCTGTGAACCCGTGGAAGCTTCCTGTCTATTTTGGATTACAATTATTCCAGTAACTCTCATAAACTCTAGTAAACTCTCTAAATTAAATTTTGAATGGATAGTGTGAAATACAGACAATTCGGTTAAAATATAAAATAGATAATATTTGACTATTGAAATAGTTTGAACTGCATTGTATATTTCACATTTTATACAAATCATGGAGGTTGTATAAGCAAGTTTGGTACACAGTAACAAATTGTAATTCTCCCATCCAAATCTGAATTCTGTGCTTTTGTAACAATCTCATAAATTTGTATTGCTCCCTTGCAATCTGACCTTTCTGTCCAGATGCTGGTGAACAGTTTGCATTGCAACCATACTACTGTATAAAATGTGTTTATCCAGATTGAACTTTCATTAAATATAATATTTACAGAGCAGAATAAAGTATTTTCCAAGTGTGAAATACAGGAGTAGATGAAAGTACTCTATACAACTATTAATGGGTGTGGCTGTCAGAACACAAATCATTTGAATAGAATACAATAATCCCCCTTTAAAAATTAATGTCATTTGTGCTGTTTCTTATCAGATACCCTTATTTAGAGCAACATTAATGATTCATAGAAGTCATTTTAAAAAAACAACAACAACAACTGAATAACAAAAGACACTGGAGGAAATGTGCCGGAGGACAGATATCAATTCTCGTATTGCAATAGAGCCACATCTCAAATTTGAGATGCAGAAATAAACGGTAACATATGCAAAACATATAATAAATAAATAACCTTTTAGTACTGAGGAAAAACAAACAATTGTTGAAAAACAGAATGCTGTGATGCTAGCCAGACTAGAGTACAATGAATGAAGCAAGAGTGGGAGATTGCGCTTGTTAGTTACTGACAGAAAGGTAGTCTCGGTGAATTGACCAGGTCAGAGGTCCATCTGTTGTGGGTCCAGAAGACCTTTGTGAAAAGAAAAGCATGAACAGTTGTCAGTGAACACACGTATCCATTGAAACATCTAATTTGAAAGGTGGGTAAGTGTTGACAGTGGGCTGTAATCCTGAATTATTGAACCAGTGAGTGTCAGTTTCTTTAGGAGAGGTGTGACGAGAGCCGGGTTGAATGTCATGAAGGGGGTGTGGGGGGGATATCAATTGTAGAAGTGAAAAAAGAATATGAGATATAATGTGCTCATGGGTCATCAGACATTAGATACAGGAATTATCACATCCTCTTATTGTTTGACATGCTATGCATAGTATACCGAGGACAAATATTGGCAAGAAAAAAGATTACATTCAACAGTGTAAACCTTATTGTTATACCAAACATTTGAACCTTTAATCCTTATGATCCGTGGTTTGAAAGCATAACGGAAGCTGGCTGTTTAAACAGCTGGATTTTGAATTGGCTACATACACACAACGTTTTATAAATTTGTTTAGTTAATATAGTCATGTTGACTGGAACGAGTGAGCTACACAAGCTAAGAAAAAATATATTTCTGGCCTGAAAAACTAAGGCTGGGTAAAATACACTCTCAGGAAGGTTGAATAGAACAACAAGCTATGCTGCACGTGGACACGTTTTGTAATGGAGCTGGCCGCTAAGCCTGACATTAAAAATGCACCAGAACAAGTTTAAAGTATAAAAATGTAATTTAATAACATAGGCACTCTAAAACAGTGAGCCCCAAACACTAAAACACTAACTTTGTTATAAAGAAAAAATTGACGGTATCAAAAGTTTTTCAAAATTCAGAATTTCTGGTGAGGGACTGCAGAAGAGAAGTGCACTGGTAGTTAATTTATTGTAGTTACAGTGGGGAGAACAAGTATTTGATACACTGCCGATTTTGCAGGTTTTCCCACTTACAAAGCATGTAGAGGTC
>JAOYSI010003140.1:0-15409 GCA_025775065.1 Hiodon alosoides
GTGTGTGTGTGTGTGTGTGTGTGTGTGTGTGTGTGTGTGTGTGTGTGTGTGTGTGTGTGTGTGTGTGTGTGTTTGTCCTCGCAGGACGGCCTCACATTCCTGAGGCTCAGTGGGGGACAGGAGGTCTGCTGGGGCGGCGTGGCTGTGTGAGTTACACAAGTTTGGGCTTTGGGGAAATAAAACTCTGGGTCAGTATCCCTTACTCCACGTCTCCTACTTAGGTGTGTGAACAGAGAGAGAGTCAGCCAGGCATCCAAACGGGATAACGGGAGAGGACCAGAAGCAGGAGATCCCGTTCCAAAGAAAGCGTTTACAGGACAGAGAGAATCGGCCCTCCTTCATGTCCACTCCAGCGTGACCCCAGGATGACTCTGCACGGTGTTCCCTACAGCGTGACCCCAGGATGACTCTGCATGATGTTCCCTACAGCGTGACCCCAGGATGACTCTGCACGGTGTTCACTACAGCGTGACCCCAGGATGACTCTGCACAGTGTTCACTACAGCTGACCACAGGATGACTCTGCACGGTGTTCCCTACAGCGTGACCCCAGGATGACTCTGCACGGTGTTCACTACAGCTGACCACAGGATGACTCTGCACGGTGTTCACTACAGCTGACCACAGGATGACTCTACACGGTGTTCCCTACAGCGTGACCCCAGGATGACTCCACACGGTGTTCACTCAGACTTACCAACGCCTCACCTGGGTTCATCCCCTTTTCTTTGTATGGATGGGTTTTAATTCTCTCTCTTTGGCGAAGGCAGTGTCAGTAATTCAGAGGATTGTACCGGGAATTCACAGCGAGCGGTGCAGGCAGGTTTGTCGTGGCGTCATTAATCTCTGTCATCCAGTCAGCTGCGTTTCACATAGCGAACTAGCTGCGTTCCCTCTGGCTGCGTCTCGCCAGTCCACCTGTGAAAGTGACCTACTGTGCTAGTGTGTGTGTGTGTGTGTGTGTGTGTGTGTGTGTGTGTGTGTGTGTGTGTGTGTGCGTGCGTTTGCGTGCGTGCGAGCGCGTGCGTGCGTGCGAGAGTTTGTATCCACAGTGTTGGACGGATGTCGTATTTGAAGCCCTCGTATAAGAGGGTGCAGAAAGCAGGCTTGCTGGAGATCAACGCGCTAAGCAGATTGGCCTGCTGACCAGATTGTTGTTGACCCCGAATCGCTTCAGTAAACGCCTGTAACGCTGTGTAAACATCAGCATCAAATGGTCACTAATCGGCAGAACCATTTAGTTTGTCACAGTTAAGGGTTCCCCTCTAGTTGATCATTTCCATTACTAAACATGTATTACTAAACAAGTACTCAGTGTTTGATGGGATGTATGAGCATCAGCATGTGTCTATATAGGTGTTTGAGTATGTGTGAGTGGGTGTGTGTGTACCTGAGTGACTCGATATAGCTTTGGTGAGTTAGCCAGCGCCTCGCTCAGTGCGTTCATAATGCGCGTATAACCGGAAAGCGGAAAACGCAGCCTTATTTTCATCGCAACAGGAAACAAAAGTAACCAATCGGAGATGGGACGCGGAACGTTCGTAGACTCGGAACAGAAGAGTGCGGCACGTTGTGTCATTGTTACGGTAACCCGGCCTATACCCAGAGGCCGCGCATGCAGCCAGTCAGAGCAATGTGCCTTGTGAAAAACCTCTCTTTTTTTTCGTATTGAACAAACTTTTGCGTTTCTGAATTTCGTTGTATGAACTCTTATTGTCCGAATGTAACAGAACTGTTCGGATCGGCAGGCTGTCAGGAATGAATGGCCGTGTGTAAAATGTTGTCGGTTTTCCAGTTCTGGTAAAAAAAACAGTGAGACCTACTGAAGTATTGTCGGTGTGACTTTGTGGTGAAGTTTTTGGCTGTGGGTCAGATTCCATCTCTGGACAGTTTGGGAAAATGTGCAGAAAGTGTTACTATCCGGCTCCCTTCTTCAAAATAAAGTAAAAAAAAAAAAAAAAAACCTCTCACATGTAGCATGTCCTGCGAGCGCCATCCTCAGCGTGAAGTCCTCTGGTAAAACGTGGCTGCCCTATTGGTCCACCAAAGGGAGGAAAACCCCGCCCTACTTCTCCATATCAGGAGCGTCTGTCAGCAGGAGTGTTGACTGTCATCGCGCTGGAACACGGACACTGCTTATAGCGTCACCTGCCCAGGAATGTACGCAGGTTCGTCCGGAAACATCCTGCATAATGTACATAAACCTGTATTTATACATACATACTTATATATTTGTACACACTTTATTTAAAGGCTCTATTAAACAGGAATGTGATGCAAAGTGACAAAAGTGTCCTTGTTTCTATGTGATGACCGAGATGGAGCCAGCGGTGTGTCAGAGAGTGGCAAGGCAAGGGGACCACGCCGTTTACATCTTCCTCAGACAGATTTGGTTCGGCCGGATTTTAGCGCTCATGTTTTGGTATATGTGGTATACATGTGACGTCATTTGGCACAAAATTCAGAAGGATCTCCCTACCGCATATAAACGCTCATAGGCCCACACACGGTGAGGGTGATCGTAAATAAGGCACGTAATTCCTTTACCTTCCCTCCATTACTCCACAAATGATATGTTCGGTTCCCTGGGAATGAGATAAAAATACCAGCTGCACGAGAGAGAGAGAGGGAGGGAGTGGGAGTGGGGATGACAAGTGCGTGGGACGTGTTTTGAAAGAAAAGAAACGTTCTTTCTCTCTCGCTCGTCACTTCCAGGCGTTTGATTGGCTTGCAGATCCGAGCCATTTCTTGCACGTTTTGCTAGCGGCGTTGCGCACCTGGCTGTTGTTACTCATTTAGGGCCAGAGTAGTGTGGGCGGGGAAGATAGAGATGGTGGAGGACGGGGGCACGCTGGGGGGGGGAGTCATCATCTGCAGCACAGGGGTTGGCAGAGGTCTTTGAGCTTGCCAGATTCCTCCACTCATCTGCGCTGGATCTTGTTTTGATCCATAAACTTGGATCGCTACCCGTGTTTTTAATCTGCTCCCTCACAGAATTACGCAAACCCTTCCTCTCAACATCATTAACACATTTTCAGAAACGTGAGGCGCAAATGTGCGTGCCCGGTTTAGGCACCAGTCATGGCGCTGATCGACGATTACCGCCTTCTTCCGGTTAAAAAGTTAAACGTTCAGATTAGACAGTCCCCGTGGATCTTGTTAGGGGAAGAAACTTTGTGATGCTTCTGGGATTATAATAGAATGATAAATATATAAAACACGTCAGTGTTGATGTTGATGACAATAATAACGGAGTATGAATAATGGGAATTTGAGAGTGACGCAGGGTCTCTCATTCTCTAACCGGCGTCTGACTTATTGCGTCACCTTCTTCCTATTAAAACATGTGGCCTGAGAACACATTGATTACCTACCCAGCTAACTATGTCTGTGCTGAAAGCCTCTGCCCTCAACATACTCTGCTTGACTGCCGCTAATTCGCTCGACTACTGGTCCTAGGATTGGCTAGCGGGAATATGGTTGAGTGCTGCTAGGATTCGCTAGCGGGAATACGCTTGAGTGCTGGCCCTAGGATTGGCTAGCAGGAATACATTTGACTATTGCTACCTAGTGTGAATATAATTTGTGATGACACTTGGTTGTTAATCTTCTTAATAAAATCAAACTAGAAGGAAACTGGCGATAAATGTGTGTCAGGCCCTGACATTTCTGCCCCTTTTAACCAATCAATCAGGCTTTGAAAGACTTTGAGTAGGCTTTGGAAAATCTGCACATCTGAGAGTGATTTGAGTTGAGTGGAGGCCGAAAATACACTGAAAATAACACAGAACACCAAACAGACTATTGAATTCTTCAGTTTAGCAACCGTAGGGAACATTAATCTGCCAGATGTTTTCAAGCTCTCACCCGGCACTTAAACTCTGAGAGTAGATCTAAAAAATGTAAAAATGGTCCTGCCTCCATAAGTAACAGACGATTGAAATGTTTCATAAAGTTAATGCTAATTTTACCCCGGAAACGTTTCATAAAGCTAATGCTAATTTTACCCCGGAAACGTTTCATAAACCTAATGCTAATTTTACCCCGGAAACGTTTCATAAAGCTAATGCTAATTTTACCCTGGAAATGTACCGGGCTGCACAAGGAAAAGCCCTTGAGGCTCATATCTGAACTGCTTTCCGTGAGCTGCATCTATATAAACCACGCAAGCGGCAAAAACCGCCTGTTTCACCAGAAACCACTGCTGAGTCCCCTTCTCTCCTCTGACACGTGGGTCCCCAGTTCCTGCACACACCTCTTTTAACAGTTGATTTTAAAAATATGATTTTGTCTTTTACAGCCTATGCAATGACTCTGCATCCTCCCCTTGCATTGCCACTGTCCCACTGCTCCCATACAGAACCAGTTTGGGCCTGACACTACTGTCAGTCAAGCCAGGTACACGAGAACATTTCGCAGAGGCGCTGGTGTGTTCAAGCAGGTGTTAGAAAGTTACACATTTTCTCAAAGGCCAAATTATTTTAATATACGCTTCCTGAGTGGGGCAGTCGGTAAAGATGCTCGCCCTATCGCGGACTGAGCCCTACGAGCTGCTGAATCCAGCTTGTGTCATTGGCTGATTGCGAATTGGGCTTCTCCGAGTTGTTTTCTAACCAGCATCCCCTGTAGGCTTCACAATCTTCCCACATTGAACCTCTCCTGTGGGTCGTGTAGCCTGCAGCGGTGAAACGCGACGGGCTGAAAACAGGTGTTCAGGAACCCTCACTTCTCATGTGTGGGAATGCCCTCACAGTGCCCAACACAATGCCCGCACTGACAGCAATCAGGCCCTTACAAAGCTGCTCTGCCTGTGGGGGAGAACCGGGCCGCTGCAGGCCATCTTGCTGACAATAGGCCCAGTCTGAGTGCAACAGAGAGGAATGAGGTATCAAAAGCTTGAACCAGAACAATAAAGAAGATGCAACCCGCTGAGATTTTTTCTTCTTCAAGCTACGAAAAACTCCCTACACAGGATTAACGAAACGGCAAGAAGTAGTGAGCTATTCGTGGTTGAAATTCTCATTTCAGACAGCGTGAAGGGCGATGAGATAGCAGAGAACCCTTTTGAGGGAGGTAGGGGTACAATGAACGAGAGGCCGGGATCTCAGTCGTCTCAGTCAAGTCTGAGTCAAGGTTCTTTCTGCAAGTACTTGAGGTTGGACTTTCTGCAGATATCGCTGAGCACCTGGGACATCTGCCGAACAGATCAGATGAACAGTTCTGCAAAGAAGGATGCAGCTCTTTAGCCCATCGGCTCCTGGTGGAGCAAACTTGATCATCACATCACATCACATACACTGGCGAGAAGGACCTCACATTGAGTTTCTACCAATTACCAGAATGACCCTCTGTGTGTGTGTGCGTGTGTGCGTGTGTGCGTGTGTGCGTGTGTGCGTGTGTGTGTGTGTGTGTGCGTGTGTGTGTCCAGGGGTCCTTGTGTGTGTGTCTGCCTGTGTGCGTTCATGTCTCTTTGCGTGTTTGTGTGTCTACGTGTGTCTGTGTGTGTCTCTGTGTGAGTCCACGTGCGCATGAATTGATATGCAAATTTACGCTGTTTTATGGATATGTTTGCTTTGTGCATTGCATTTAACGTATTCAATTTAATTCCAGCTGCAGCTGATAATCTTGTCTGAGGTCAGATTTTTGTTTAGAGTCCATCATTAAGACACAGATCAGCTTTGACTGGACCTGATCCCTAAGAAAACTAATTTCTACCCTTATGATCAGAGCAGTTTTAAAACTGAGAGCAGACTCCAGACCACCACAACCACAACAGGCCACAGTTTTCTATTACTAAATTTAAAGCCCAGAAGACATTCTGCTGCCATGGGGGTTGACTTAAGCAAGGTATCTACCCTAGACTGCTTGGGTAAATATCCAGTTATAACTTTGGAGAGTCTGGGTAAAGTAATCTCAAGTGATCTCATTTATAATTCATCGCATGATGGATGGCTCACATAGCCTTTGCTTGACAAACATTCGCCGGTAATCGGAGTGCAATCTGATCGTTTCACCGGTGAAGAGAAGAGAGTAGAGAATCCCCGGACACTGTAGCCCCACGGCGCCCCTCAACACCCGGGCACTGTAGCCCAACGCCGCCCCTCAACACCCGGGCACTGCAGCCCCACGCCGCCCCTAAACACCCAGACACTGTAGCCCAATGCCGCACCTCAACACCCGGACACTGTAGCCCAAAGCCGCCCCTCAACACCCTGGCACTGCAGCCCCACGCTGCCCCTAAACACCAAGACACTGTAGCCCAATGCCGCCCCTCAACACTTGGACACTGTAGCCCCACGGCGCCCCTACAGACCCAGACACTGTAGCCCACGCCGCCCCTCATCACCCGGGCACTGCAGCCCCACGCCACCCCTCATCACCCGGGCACTGCAGCCCCACGCCGCCCCTCATCACCCGGGCACTGCAGCCCCACGCCGCCCCTAAACACCCAGACACTGCAGCCCGACGGTGCCCCAACACACCCAGACACTGCAGCCCCACGGTGCCCCAACACACCCGGACACTGCAGCCCCACGATGCCCCAACACACCCGGACACTGCAGCCCCACGGTGCCCCAACACACCCAGACACTGCAGCCCCACGATGCCCCTACATACCCAGACACTGCAGCCCCACGGCGCCCCCAAACAACCGGACTTTTAACTCGGGAAGAGTAACCAGGAGAGGGTTAAAAAAACGTCTGGTAGCCTACCTCAGGCTATCGGATAGGGGGCCTGTCAACCCCATCTGTTTTCTGTGCGTACACATTTACGCACTACGTTCAACCTCTCAAGTGTCTCGATATATAAATATCCTCTCTGCTGTGCTTGGAGTGACTTTTGCACAGCTATGTAGACATGTAAAATTTTGGCAAGGTTTTGAAAGGGCTGCCAATGCTTTAAGGTAGTGGTGAAAAACCAGCACAAATTCCTCTCTCTTTCCCAATTTTCTGTGCTAAATTACCACAGTCCATCTGTGCACTGCATGTCAATTATTTTAGAATGAAACTGAATTTGTGAATAAGTTTAACCTTTAGGAATAGGGACATTTACACAATTCAACTACAATGACAAGGCCCTGTACAGTTTTACTAAATTTAATTAATCTAATCTAATTCATATTCACGAAGACAATGAGACTGAATGTTCTTTTGTTTCTGCCTCCTGGATGTTAATGTTTGTCTTTGACTGTGTTTGAAGTAACCTTTTGTTTAGTAGAAAATTTGTTCTAACAGCATGATTGTGTGATTAACAGCGAGTATGACTACATTCCCTATTCACATCATTGTATCCCTTCCTAGGCCCTATAAAATATTCTCAAAACGACTTCACTTTTTCTGACAACTGTTGCCTCAAAAACGCTGCTTGCAAGTCCCCTGGTGTTACATTGGCCTTAGATGGATCGTTTCAACCAAGTCATTTTCAGGAGGAATGTTGTTGTCGCTAAACGTTGTCCCTAAACGTTGGTGCTAAATGAGGCATGATTAGCAGGATCTGTACTGATTGGGATCCCTGTGAAAAACAGCAAAGTAAGATTATGCCTCACGATAGGAGCGGATGCCTGCCACACGGTTTAACCCTTTCTACGGTCTCGATTTTCTCCTACTTTGTTCCGTGGAGGTGTGAAGACTTCCACACTGAACTTCACCGCTGAAACTCAACAGGCCATGGAGAGAGTAATCTAATCAAGCGCTGTCCACCGAAGTGGTAGATTACAGACTGCAGGGCAGTGGTGGTCCAGGCGCTTACGAATGTACAACAAATACCACTGCCCTTGGCACTGAAGACTTGGGTTTCTGCGCTACCATAGCCTCTTATCTTCCAGTCGACACAATATGCAGACCTTAGAGGCTGGTCTCAGTTAAACGTGGTCGGGACTGATCTTGTCGTTAGGTAGGCTTAAGAAAAATAAAAAGTCACACAATACAAAGTAATTACAGACATAAAAATAGGAAACATTACAGATGTATAAAATGTGTTTTTATGTTGCGGGTTAGGCTTTTTTTTCTTCTTGAAGTCTTGAAGAAATCATTTAAAAACGATAAAAAGTAAGTAAAAAAGTAAGTAAATTTTTCTAAAAACGTAAATGAATTCTTGAACGAAAAACTTTCCGCAAAAATAAACCATGTCATAATGTTTTTTTTTATAAACTCTAAATAAGTCGTAGTTTGCAAAAAAAGAATGCAAATAATCACTTTAAATAAAAGTATTGCAATGAGTATTTTTTGTCTCTTTAAACGGGGTAAATTTAAAAGTACCCAGCTAAGTAGTTCACACTTATTTCAGCTAGTAAACGTTGTTCCGCCTTCCTTGACCAATACTGTGTTTAGGATTTTGAAGCGCGTAATTCGAAATCGCATTATTTCATCCAATCAGCACCATCACTTTTCAATACAACCAAGAGAAGCCTATCGTATGATTATATTGATTTAGACGAATCAGAGCATCTCCTGTTCAACGTGGGCGTATACCTTTGCTGACCAATAAAGTGTTAAAGTTGATGTTTAAACTGTGCGCGCGGGCGGTGCTAGAGCTATTTGGGGGAGGAACTTCATAACTTTAAGTTGCATGTATGTATTAACATTTTTAGCAAGGTTTAGGAGGTGGTAGCCAGCGTCGATCTTAACTAATTATATTCAAGCTGGCAATACAGTTTTAGTTAAAGATTTCATATATCATAACACTCACGAACACCTCAGTTACGTTTAGGTGGTTGGCTACCGAATTTAGCGTTATTAATTAAGCATTGGTTACTTGAATACCGTATTTATTTATATTTTATGTTAATACTTGAAATGAAAGCTGGCGGTAAGTAAGACTATTTTGTTAACTTTTACATTGTTGTTAAAAAACTAGGAAAAACTAAAGGTTATGCAATTGGTAATTACGCTAGATTCGTTGTTAGGTGCAAGCCTACCAACTTTGCGTGTGACTAAATGATCAGATGATCTATAACTTCCTAATTTGCCTATAGTTAATGGGTTGTTTTATTGTTTATTTATTCATTCATGTTGTAATCGTAATCCTCTACCCATACAAACTAGATGTGGACTGGCGAGAGCCAGTTAGCTAACTTGGATCGGTGCTACTGGTGGAGTTAGTCGGTTGGGCACTACTGTACTTAACATGTATTCCGTGGTCTAGATCATCCGTAGTCTACAATTCCTTTTTCATCATACATTTTCCTTAAATACACACATGCAATTTCACAATATAACGTGCTAGCATTATACAAACAACCAGCTTTCATTCCTTACAGACAAGTTGCTAGTTAACGTATGTGTGAAGAAGCAGGCTGCCCTAGGAGGGAAAATTGGGCGCTCACCGTGGTCTGTGAAGCCGTACTCGGTGAAGATAAATTGAAATATGGTTTATTTTCTTGTCAGATTATTTAATAACTCCTTCATAAATTTAGTGTTGCAAATGACATATTCATGAACTGATACTTCGTGCCCTCTCATAGGTTGTATTTAGTTGGTTAGTTGTCTCATTTAAAGGGGAAAGAATTTGACACGTAGTTGCAAGGTAACTTTAGTGAAGCTAACGTTTCTGTGGGAATTGTAGTCTTATTTAAGGTAAATATTTACTTGGGTTAATCTCGCAATTAATTAGGATGTCCGCTGTTGTTGATTTTGATAATCATTTCATTGGCTGTTTGACCTCCAGGAACAAGGGGCGATTGGCTCCTTTTGAGGCCATGTTGATTTACTGTGTTTGGGAGGAGGTAGAAAGAGTGCGCTATGCGTAACTAGGAACGCTGTGGTGTTGGCAGCGATGATGATGACCGATGACATATTTCCTGTTCCTGTTCTCCCTTTGCCCAGGCCTGCATTGCCGCTGTTCGAAGTGCTTCTCGGTTCCGACGAGGAAGAAGGTGAAGGAGCGCCTCCCGGCCCTGACGCTCCTCTCGTTGCCTGAGGAGGTGCTCCTCTGCGTGCTCCAGTGTCTCTCTGCCCAGGATCTGCTCGCCGTCAGAGCCGTAAGCCCCCGATCACTCCTGTCTAAAAGTCATTAACCCGCTCTCACAGCACCACGCAGGCTCAAATCTATTAAATGACATTACAAACGAATGGCTTACTGTCACACAGAAAATTGTAAACTTCTTAAACCTTGGGCTGAGGAACAGGGTGTTTACCGTGAGCAATTAATAATTGGGAGGAAGGAATGCAACAGTATAGTCTGTCGAAAATAAAGGAATGTTCGATCCCTTTTTTATCGCAGTCAATGCACCCCCTGGGGCAGATTCCCAAAAGGAATTAAATATAATTTCCTTCAGTGTCCACAAGTCAAGTTTTTATACGTTGGGAGATGGCCGTGTGTGCTGCAGTTCAAGTGCGGAATTGAATCGATGAGCAAACTTCACCAGCAGCTCAACTCGCTTTGTCTTCTCCGATATCCAGGTGCATTCCCGACTCTGCCAGATGATTGACAACCACAACAGCGTATGGGCTCGTGTCAGCTTCATGGACAGCTGGCCTGCCCCTGACACCCTTTGGCTCTTTGAGAGGTATGGTTTAAGCGTGTGCCACCCGTCTCCTGTGAGAAATTCGTTTTGGTTTCTCCCTCATTCAGTGAGTAATCGCCACCTCAACCCCCTCCTTTCAGAGCGGCAGAGAAAGGGAACTTTGAGGCGGCTGTGAAGCTGGGAATTGCCTACCTGTACAACGAAGGACGTAAGCTTTCGACCTCCGGAGAAGAGTCTTTACGCTTCACTGAAATGATTTGGTCGAAGACGCTCCGTTGCGATTGCGTCATCGTTTTCTTAACCACCCGTTTGGTCTGTCCCTTTCCAGCTTCACTGTGCGACGAGGGCCGGGCGGAGGTGTGCGGCCAGAGGGCCTCGCGGTTCTTCAGCATGGCCGAGAGCCTCCGATCCCCGACGGCTGACCCCTTCGTCTGGGTCTTCATCCGGCCGCCCTGGTCCCCGTCTGGGAGCTGCTGCAAGGCGGTGGTGTTCGACAGACTGAGGGCGGAATGCAACGACAACCCTGTGAGTTTAGAGAGCTAGGCCCTCCTTCCAGAGGTGTGCCGCTGTCGCCTGTGACCGCCCCCCAAAGTCAGACCCATAGCCTGGGTTTTAAATGCTACCTCACAACCCAATCTGGCCCCTGCTTTGGCGTCTCTCAGCCGCGGGTCTCATGCCAGGCACTAATGGTGAGGGAAATGGTGGATCCGTCAGCCTGGGTGCCCCTCTGACACAGCCTGACAGATATTTTAATGTGGCACTGCTGTGTGCGCGCTCAGCACTCTGTATTACAGAGATTAGAGATGCTTTTGGAAGATGGACAGAAAGGAATTATAGCAAGCTTTGATGCCATCAGACATTCGCACACAGTAGCAGTAATAACGACTTAAAATGTGTTCGTACAGTGCCGTATAAGAACCATTACATTTTTTTTTTTTTTTTGGATTCAAGATCTGAAAATTCTGAAATTGGATAAACGGGACCGCTAGTGAACCAATAACTATGCCCCGGTGTGAGAAGGTTAACACCCCCTTAGATTCCCTATCTGGTTACACCACCTTCAGCAGCGTCTGCTTGCAGACGCTTCCTGTAGTCATTCTTTAGTCTCTCACAGTGGCATGCAGGACTTCTGGGCTTCTCCTCCCTGCAGAACGGCTTCAGCTCGTACCATTTGTGGGTTTCAGTTCCTGCCACACCATTTCAATGGGTTTAGGCCTGGATTTTGGCTTGGCCTTTCCGAGACGTTCAACTTCCTTGTTTTCGCAACCATTCTGATGTAGGCTTTTTTTTTGTGGGTTTCGGATCATTGTCTTGCTGCACGACTCGGCGGTTCCTCTGTTTTAGCTCACAGACTGGTGGCCAAACAGACTTCTCCTGTAGAACTCTGATGGAGGGTAGTATTCAAGGTTCCGTCAGTGTCGGCAAGGTGTCCGGGTCAAGGTGTCCGGGTCAAGGTGTCCGGGTCAAGGTGTCCGGGTCAAGGTGTCCGGGCAAAGCATACCTAAACTGAGTCACCACCTTGACATAACCGGGGCCCATGTTGGCTGAAAAATTCTCCTTTGGACGCATCTGTCGGTGGAACATCGTTCCAGAATGCTTGAGGATCATCCAGGTGAAGAACTCTTGTTCTTCTTACTGAGTGGTGGGTTGGCCTTGCTACCCTGCCACGAATCCCATCTTTTTGATGGTGGGAAGAGTATGAAAAGAAGTGCTAAAAAGCTGAACTCTCCCCAAATATCCAACCCCCATAGGCATATAAATTGCTGGTGTTGTGTTAGGGTGGTTTCGTCTACTGCCCCATGCTTTTAAAGGTGTGCCAGAGGGCTGATGGCATTATACGAGAAGCTGGCCACATTACTGACGTACCCGACTGGCGAGGTATTCGATCGGCAGGTTCATCCAGTGCCATTAGTTTTGCCATGCCATGCTGTTCTGTGAGTTTGAGTTTGAGTTTGAGTTGTGTCTGTATTGTGCTGCGCCTTGGCAGTTAACCTCGTCCTTTTCTGTCCTACAGGAGAAGCGGGGGTCTTTGCTGCACTGTCTGGCGAGAGTCCTCCAGCTGTTTGACGTGAGTGTGAGTGTGTGAAATGGTGAGCCGGTCGATGGAGATGGCTCAGAAAGTAGGGGTCGAGGCTGAGCTCGGTCGACGGCAATGGGCTGAGGTCTTACTGTTACCCAGACCCCCTGTAAATGTGGTTTTGATTGGTCCGTTTGTGTAACCCAAGTCTGAACTGAAGCTCGTATGAAAACGCACCCGGTAAACATGTTCCCTCCCTCTTGATGTGATTTATTTCTGGTTTATTTAATCACGTTTTCTCACACGCCGGTATTTCCTGGTAGTTGCTCGGGTGTTAAGTGTTCTCCTCATTCGCTCCAGGAGGAGGAGCGGCGTGCTGAGGCCCTGGCCATGCTGGAGGAGTCGTCCCAAAATGGCTGCCTGCAGAGCTCCTATCTCCTCTGGGAGCACAAGCGCAGGGAGGCGGTAAGGCCCTCCCACAGACACGCCCCTACCCGCACAGACACGCCCCTACCCGCACAGACACGCCCCTACCCGCACAGACACGCCCCTACCCGCACAGACACCGAGCCCCAGGTACACACACAAACCTTGGTGTGAACCTGACTCTTATGCCTGCCCGATGTTTGCTGTGTCTTTATTGCGAACATAATGAGCATTTCCATCATCCAGTTTAGCTCAGGATGCGTACCTTTTTATGCAAGTGAAGGGAACCTCTGTCTGCCTGCCACGCTGCCCCTCGGTCTTTCTCTCACACATCTCACGCGACGCCCGTGTCTGGTGTTGTCCTCAGATGGCGGATCCTGGCCGGTACCTCCAGTGTTTACGCACACTAAAGGACTACGCAGCCAAAGGATGCTGGGAGGCGCAGGTGGGCCCCCCCCCCCGATATCGTGTCTCTCACCGGACCCCCGCTCCGATTCTGACATCCATCTGTCTGTTTCTTCCTCCGCGGGGTAATCCCTGCACCAGACTGGCCTTTTCACTCTCTCTTCCTTTCTAACCTTATTCCAGGGGGTCACAATGTCATGTGAGCTGAAGGAGAGCCAATAAGGCGCGTGTTGTCGGCTTTGCCCTAATCTGCCCTCCCTGTCCCCCAGCTGTCCCTGGCCAAGGCCTGCAGCAGCGGGAATCCCCTGGGGCTGGAACCCCGGGCCTGTGCCGACCTGGTGACCCAGCTCTTCCGCTCCGGCACTCCTGCGCGCCAACCGGCCCAGGACCTGCTGCACCGAGGCATCAACGACACCATGAGGTGAGAACCCCAGTCTCCCGGCCCGGAGCGGGAGGTGTGGCGATCACGCACCCAGGAGCATCGCTCTCATTAGCATGGCGGGTTCTCTAATCCAAGATCTGTAGCTGGATAAAACCTCCACAACATCTGATGGTTACCAGAATTTTCTAGCATTGTCTTCAGGTATAAATAAAGCCTGTATTTTTTGGCTTTTCCTGATTTCCCACTCCCGCTTGCTTTCAGGTACATCCTGGTTGACTGGCTGGTGGAGGTGACCACCATGAAGGACTTCTCCAGCCTGGCCCTGCACGTGACGGTGGGCTGCGTGGATCGCTACCTGTCCCGCCACTCCGTGCCCAAGGCCCGGCTGCAACTGCTAGGCATCGCCTGTATGGTCATCTGCACCCGGTGAGTGGCTGAGTGACTGTGGTGGGCGTCGCCCGCATGGTCATCTGCACCCGGTGAGTGGCTGTGGTGGGCGTCGCCCGCATGGTCATCTGCACCCGGTGAGTGGCTGAGTGGCTGTGGTGGGCGTCGCCCGCATGGTCATCTGCACCCAGTGAGTGGCTGAGTGGCTGTGGTGGGCGTCGCCCGCATGGTCATCTGCACCCGGTGAGTGGCTGTGCTGGGCGTCGCCTGCAGCGATTGTATGTGCAGCCTGCAAGGCTTAGCAATAGGCTAGTTTATGCATCTGGATGTCTGCTGGAGACGTGTATGATGACGATTATAAATGCATTTCCACTTATTACTTGGTATTGCTTTATAACTGGTTGCAGACTATGCGCTCTTCTTCGAAAGAATCAGAAGTATCCTAGGCAGGAGATCTGTCTTTGAAGACTGTAATCACAGAGAAAATGATCATCATTATTAAGAATTATTAGTCCATCTCCGTGAGAAGTAAACCTACGTGTCTTCTGAAAACAGGTACATCAGCAAGGAGATCCTGACGATCCGAGAAGCCGTGTGGCTTACAGACAACACCTACAAGTACGAGGATCTAGTGAGGATGATGGGAGAGGTCATTTCTGCGCTGGAGGGCAAGATGCGGGTGTGTGTCTGGACCTACACTCTGCTCTGATTTCTGAAACTGGTCTTGGGTCGTCTTAGGAATGTAAATGCATGTTTTGACGCCTTAATTTGTGGCACCATTCTGGTGAGAGTCAGCACATCTCATTGGACCTCCCTTATCATAAACGAGGTCTGAGCTGATCTGAAGTCAGTTTCTGTTTGTCTCATCTGTACCCTTTTTGGTCCCAGACGCCCACCCTGCTGGACTACGGGGAGGTTCTACTTTCCCTCCTGCCCCTGGAGAGGCGCAGCGCCCACCTGTTCAGCTACATCTGTGAGCTGTCGCTGCTCTACACCGCTCTCAGCCTTCCGTCCCCGGCCCGGCTCGCTAGCGCCGCCCTGCTGCTCACACGTGCCATGCACCACTACGGTACGTCTGGTTCAGGTTGTCGCGTCCGCTTTTCCGCATTGCACAGTACAACCCAGTCTGGTTCAGGTTGTCGCGTCCGCTTTTCCGCATTGCACAGTACAACCCAGTCTGGTTCAGGTTGTCGCGTCCGCTTTTCCGCATTGCACAGTACAACCCAGTCTGGTTCAGGTTGTCGCGTCCGCTTTTCCGCATTGCACAGTACAACCCAGTCTGGTTCAGGTTGTCGCGTCCGCTTTTCCGCATTGCACAGTACAACCC
>JAOYSI010003141.1:2521-15409 GCA_025775065.1 Hiodon alosoides
GGTGTTTCTGCGGGAAGTATGCTCCAGTACAGGGGGTATTCACAAAATGAATAAACACGTAGATAAACTGAGAGAATGAAGGAGTAAATAATACAATAAAATTAAAAAGGAGTAAATGAACCACCACGCCACCACCTGGGTGAGGACCAAGACTCATTCTCTACTAGATTCTTTATCCCGCCGGTTAGCCCACACGCTCTAATTTGCAGGACGTATGAGCGGCAAAACAGCTGTTGAGGTGAGGCGAGATGAATCCGGCGACGTTACATCCTCGCTGACAGTGAGGGCCCTTAGTCTATCCCCTAAAGTCATGACACAGCTGCCTCTAGATTGATTGCTGGTTATATTGCTGAGGCAATTGCATATTTCATGCATGCAGAACAATTTGAAGTCATCTTAGATGTTATATATTAAAGCCATGAATGGAGGCAGGTATGTCTGCTGGTGAACAGAAGCTGTTACTGGTCCATTTAAGGTGAGGATCCTGCACCCAGATCAGGTCTTATTTCTGGCCCGACTTTGCATAACACGCAATGCACTGAAATCAGGAATACCCATGAATGCAATCTAAATATCAGCTATGCGACTGGATGAAATCTGGACCCTGGCGCGTCCCTGCGTTATTTAACAGATATAAAATCATGCAATCAGACGGTTTAACTCATAAAATTACTGTTAGGATCATTAGTTAACAAACTGTATTTTTCTGGTTTACATCTTGTTTACTTCTCCATAGCGATTGGAGTGATTAAAGGAAGGCTGATATTTCTGGGGGATTTGCTGTACCGCAAAGACAGAATATTAAAAGTTTCATTAGTTTGCCTAGTTTCTCTACCCTGTTTAATATATTCCCGGTATCTTGTGTGGTGTTCTAGTACGATGATCGCCTCGCAAAGATACAGTGAACGTGTGACAGAAATTTGGAACAAACTGTTAATTTCAAAGACAGGCAGGGAGCATGAATTCTTCAAATTACTGAATCTCTCCCTTCAGTTTATATACCTTTAGCATGGGAACTTTCTTCCCTCCGGTCTCGCATGAAACAGATGTATTGTGTACAGAACCATGTCAAAAAGCATTTCCATGGAAGTAGCCTATTCTTAGTCAAAGCCTACATTGAAGTACGGAAGTCAAACGTACAGAAGTCGTAAGTACAGAACGTTCTGGATGTACACACGGATGTTCCGTCGGCTAATTTCCATCCGTCGTCGTTACTATTTGTTATTCCCTCTCAAAGGGAAAGGATTCAGTGGCTGTTTTGATTTATTTCAAATGACTTTGCACCCATTCTGCTCTGATACAGCGGTTTTGTTATCTGAAGAGGGGATTGATTTAGCGGCCTGGGTCTGCCCAGCTCGGGCGAATGTTTGGTGGAATAATGGTGCTGAAGCCCTGGATTTAGAACACGTCCGCCTCCTGGGGCAGTTTTGTAGCAAAGCGCTGTGTGGTGAAAATCAGACTCTTTGCACCAATTGATGCAACAGGACAAGCAGAGATTGACCCCCATTAAAGGAACCCATTCTCTCACAATGTAGAGGCTCCATCTCCACCATTCTCCGCCCCTGCTCGGCGAAGGAACTTACGAAGACTGTGAACATGGGAAACCTCCTCTTCTACCCCCTAACCCCCAGCCAAGGGGGCTATTCCTGTATGATTTGGTTTGAGGTGTACCGCGTCCCTACCCTACCTGTGTGAGGAAGAGACCCGATACAGCTGTGCTGAGCTCTGCCGTGCACAGAGGCTGGTACCTCTCCTACCTGGACACGGCGTACAGCGCTGCACGAGGGAGAGGGAGAGGCAGGGGGAGCCCAAATGTGGACGCGAACGCTTGCACTTTGGTGGTGGAGCTAATTAACCCTCGCAGAAGTCCCGTAATCTTCCCACTACCCACCTAAAAGGGAGATGCGGTCTGTCTGCTTTAAAATAAAAAAAGATGATCAAGTTCAGTCATGTGGAAAGGTTATAAGGGATAAGCCAGGAAGGGGCTTTGAGATGTCAAATGATGTGTTTGTGTGTCTGTGTCTGTGTACGATTGTGTGTACGTGTGTCTCAGTAAACAGACATCAATTGAATACATGTAGTGAAAGGCAGTGACTGCAGCCAAGGTAAGTAATTCAGCAGTGAGCATCAGCATCCAGTATGGCTACATGGTGTATATCTGGAGGGGGAAACAGGACTCGGGGTGTTCCAGCGGCAGGGGCGTTCCTGCAGCCATGCCGCAGTTGTGACTGCGTCGGTTTTGGAGAAGGGGGGGGGTGCAGGAGAAAGGAGGCTGAGGTAGGGAGGGTGGAGGGAGCGTGCAAAACGAATCTCTAAAAATAGCTCTTGTCTCCATAGCTTCATCATGCCGTTTTATACTGTGCACCAAAGATTGGGAAGCGGGATATTTATTCAGTCAAGATCGTTGTGTGTGTGTTTGTGTGTCTGCGTGTGCTTGCTTGGGGGGTGTGTGTGTGGGTGCGTGTGTAGGAGGGGGAGTGAGAGAAGACCTTTAATCTGTCCCCTCAGGGCAATGAAGACTGGGGTGGGGGGGGGCGGTGTACAGTGTGAAATAAGTTCCACTTTGCCTGATAAAACATTCATAGACGCTGTTAATAAGAAGTGACATGTTCTGTAGGCGTCTGCTGTGCCCGGGCTCGGAATTGGTCGTCCACTTACCGTCAAACAAGGCGTGCCATGTAGAAGGTGCACTACTTACTGCTGGAGTTAGAGTAGAGAGCAGCTGTAACAAGATACTCGCAGACAAAGCTTTTCAGTTGGTTCTGCTATATTGATTTGAACTCTTCCCAATTTGCTTAGTGGCCAGGCTGTTTTGTCTGAGAGTCGACCGAGTTATTTTTATTTTGTGAATGAAAGCTTGAGGAAATGTCACTACATCCTTTGATGAAATGGCGATGATAATAGTAACATTCCGGCTTTGCTTAATGGAGGCATTTGTACGCGCATAGCAACCGGAACATTTAGGAATATGGTACTTCTGATTGGCTACTGTGTTAAAATGCTATGCCTCACATGGTGACGATGACGATGACAGCAGTAACAATGATGGCGGAGTGCATGAAACAGCCTTAGCCGCTGTGGAGTGGCGGCAAGCGCGCGTCCTTCCTGGCTGCTCAAGTCGGCGTGCCCGGGGACATGCGGGGGCTGAAACGCGTCCTCATTTTGCATCATGTCGCTGTGTGTGACGCACCACGGCCTCGGGCTTCCAGGACAGGTTTTAAAGACATCCGCAACCCTAACCACCACCCCCCCCCCACCCAACACACACACATACACACACACACATGCACACACACACACACACACACACACACGCACACACACACACTTCACGCTAGCAGTAAAGTGAGTCTCCGTGTTCCCAGATTGTCATTCTGATGCAAGGAAGCTCTGCCTCGTGTAACAGGAAAATCTGCCTCGTGTAACAGGAAGCTCTGCCTCTTGAAACAGGAAAATCTTCCTCGTGTAACAGGAAGCTCTGCCTGGTGTAACAGGAAGCTCTGCCTCACCGGGCAGAAAGCACTGCCTCGTGACCCGGCCAAGGGCCCTGCTGGCCAGCTAACCTTTCCTCGGCTGTTTCCCTAACCTTGTGCTCGGCTGTAGACACCAGAATGGGTGTAGGGCTCCCTCACACTGAGACAAAGCACACAACACTTAATGGTATAGGAACCTCGCTCTGGCACCACTGTGGCACCACTCAATTATAACAAATGTGAGATGGCCGTGGGGTTATTCTCTGACTATGTGCTGTGCACCATCTCCCTCTCCCCCTTCTCAGCACATTCTGTTCCCAAGGATCATGTCCGTCTTCTCCGCGCGTACCGCAGCGTGGCGGAACGCGTCTGTTGGTGGCTCCCGGCGGGGTGCGGGCTCCCTCTGATAGGATCTGCGGTGGCCTCTGTGTCTTGCGATAAGGGGGGCCGGGGGGAAAGCGGTGCTGGGGCGACGGGCAGCGAGACGGAGGAGTTTAGCCTGCCCGCCTGCCTGCCTGCCTGGGAAGGGTGTTAATGAAAACGCGGCCCAGGGGCAGCCCTTTGCTGGGAACAGAGGGCTTTGTTGTCAGACGACGGAGCGGCTGGATGAGGTCAGGCATCTGTGCGCGGAAGACAGGGCGTTGCACTGTGCAGATACTGTACTGACATGATGATGCACCAGGGTCACATTGACCGGAGCACGGCAGAATGCCAGGAGCCAAACATTTCATGCTTTTATTTTTACTTTGCATATGGGATCCTCTCGTACGTATTAGCATGAACTTCACTATCTGCAGACGGCCACTGTAAGGACTGCCTTGCATGAACAAATATCTAGAACGCAACGTCTTGTTTACGATCATTAAGATTCAACATTCAAAATTTCTTGTATTTTGGATATTTTTTTGGAAAACGTGATGGTCTCGCCACCTAATATACACATAAGGGGAGTCTTGCATATCAACTGCGTAAATGAATGAATTATTTAGTCAATGTGGTAATCTGCGCCTGTTTCCCTCCCCATGCTCCTGCACCCAATCAGAGAGCCGCTGCAGAGTATTTGGGTCACCAGGGTGTCGCCCCGTTGGCAGACGTATTGTGCTGTAATCTCCCCCAAAAAAAATGGGCTGGCGGGGGCCGAGTGCCTCCTCTCTGATCCTCAAGCTCTGTTTTTCTTCTGCTGTTGTTCTCATTCTGTGGGCTGGCCCCCGGTTTTCCTACGGCCCCCACTGGATTCGGGCAGAGCTCAACCGTCAATAAAATCGTTTCAAATAAAGTTAGGTGCGTTTCCGAGAGGTCTGCTCAATTAGGCATTGATTATTTTTAAAACGATTAAAATAAATGGCATCTCAAGATATAGCAGGAGAACGATCTTGTCATTGGAATGTCTGCAGAAATGCCTTCAGTCAAAGCAACCTGTAACGTGTTATATTTTTTATATCAGGAAACGGGTTTCTGATGTTGGAACACCGCAACGGTCACAAGCAACGTTGATTGTCTGAACTCGATTAGGCGAAGAATATACTGATTGAAAATGAGAGTTTTGGTACGCCTCGCTGTAATGTGCCCAGTGCCGTAACGCCTGGACTGATCGGGATTCATCTCGGGGGGGCCGACTTCTGTCAGTGAACCCACGGCTTTGTGTCCTGTGGCTTTGCACCCTCTTTTGTCGTACAAGGCAGCCAGTCCTAATGGGATACCATTAGACCCATAAGGCAATTACAGTATTTTTCCCTTTTTAAGGAGACACCATTTGATTCTTGCAAACTACATAGGCATGGCTAGTTTTGTAGGTCCTTAAACACCCTTGAGTTGGATTTTTCAGAGCTGTCATTTCAAGCCACTCTGAAACTCTTACAGTCCGTCTCTCTCCTCTCCATCTCTGCCTGTGAGTGTGTGCATTTTGTATGCTCCCCCTGTCATCGCAGTGTTCCCTCTGTTCTGCCCGCGTTCCTAATTCCATTTGTATCAACGGCAGGCAGGACAGAGGGAACACTTCATTTGATGCCTGGCGAATGCTCTCCAGGCAGAGATAATGATAGTTTGAGTTGCCGGTGACAGGCGCTGGAAGAGGATGAGAACGTTAGACAGTGGGGGCCCCAGAGCCACCCGATTGTCTCACGGCTGCCGTTTCTCTGCCGCGCCCCCCCGCCCCCAGCCCTTTGCCAAGCGTGGGCCCCTGGCTCTGAATGCCACTGAATGGCGCCCAGTGATGCCTGATGAAGGGGGGTGGTGTGGGCAGGTCCGGTCACCTTACTTGACAATTCGCTGTGAGACATGGCAGGATTTTCTGACTTCTCAGCTCGACTGCCTAATGTGAATCCGTCCCCCACCACCACTCCTTAATGACTAGACATCCTAAATTCCACAAGCGAGACTAGAATAACACGCGGCATGCTTGTTAAGCACCAGCAGACTAACGATCATTGAACACAGTGTTGGCAATTAGCCTTCAAAGCGTCAGGTGATGATGGTAATGATTTAACCCTTTAATGTCCTCACCAAGACAAAAGCGATGAAAAACGTATTTCTTTGCTCTACCAAACTGTTGAGCAGAACGTTAAAGGGTTAAAATCTGAATTCCGGTTCAGTTGTGATGTTGAGCAAAGTGCACTTGTACTTGAGCAAGGTACCTAAATTGCTTCCTTAAATGTCCAACAGTATAAATGTGTAGATTGTAAAGAATGCCAGTCATTCCGGCTCAGTGCATGTGCTTAGGAAATGAACCCACGCTGGAAAAAGGCCCACTTCTCTTACATTCGGCTGTGCCTGTGTGTCTGCGTGTCAGCCCGGGAGTTTATGTAGCGGGAATGCTAAATTCTGTTGTGGTGTCATGGTTCCACTCAAAGGGAGAGCAGACTGCTGTTTTGTCTGACTCACCTTCACTGAAGGCCAGCTGTTCTCTTTTCATCCTCCCATGTCCGGGGGCTGACATTTTCCCTCACCCTTTATCGGAGCTTCATGTAGTTTGAGTGCGCTGCCTGGAGAGCTGGTAAACACTGGCCCGAAATGGTAGCACTGAGTGCGCGTTCGTGTCCCTCTTCAACGTTGGAACAGAAAATATAAATGCATAATTGACTGAAAGCTTTTCTCATATGTATCTGACAAAGATTCCTTTAATCAAACAGATCGTCAGGGTGAAGACGGTGCTGGCGGATATATTTAATCAGACCAACAGGCCCTGTTTGTCGATGTTATGAGCTTTTTGCTATCTGATCGGTGCTGGTTGGCCCACAAATTGCCAAGTCTGCAGCCGTTCGTCTTCCCCTCTGATCACATGGGCGGTTCGAATCGCCACTGAATGTTAATGGGGGTTCTTTATCAGCGTGGTGCCTCTGTCGTCTAATTTTGAGATAATAATACAAATTTAAAAATAAATAAATAAATAAATCACTAAAAAACTAAAATGCAGTGGAGAGGGAACAAACTCGGTCGACTATATTTATTTTGAAATGTTCTTTGATGCTGATACCAGTTTTACATACATTCTCCCAACCCCTGGTTATGTTCTCTGGCCCATAGAATAAAAACACATCACATTTTCTGCTTAACCGCCGAGGCTTACGCATCCTGCTCGGTCCCTGAAAACACCACTCCACTCGTTTGGCTCTGGCTATGACAGACTAATAATCATCAGAAGAATACACTATTACAGTTAGTGCGCCCCCTGTGAAAACAAAGTGTCGAAAACCATGGAGACGAGGTAAAAATCAGGTTAAAATCACCAGCAGTGCCATCGGCAATGCGGCACGTCTTCAGTGTAGTATCAGTTTGGGTTGACTGGAGAAGGTCGACAGAGTGCGGAGCCAGTTTGTCAGGGGCACTGACATTTGACTGAACCTTGCCTTGACTGACGCATTTGTGGATTAAAATAGAGAAAAGATGGGACACTTCATCAGATGACGCAACGGATGAAATGTGTGGTGAAGTGTTGTGAAAAGGTTTCCTCTGTGTGCGTGTTTTGTGGCTTCTTCGGTCCTAACATATTTATAAACGGGGCTGTCTGTCTTCTATGTAATACAATTGATAATTAATTTATAAAGGCATCTTCCTTCATGGGAAGAAAAAATCTTGACAGGCTAGTGAAATAGTAACCAATTGTACATCCTATAATTTACATACACAAATTACTTTACAGCTCTTGAGGGATTTTTTGATAAGCGTTAGAATAATTTGCTTCAGAAAAAAAAAACATGTGAAATGCACACAACAAATGTTGTGAACATGATATGTGCCAGCTGCCGAGGTGGGACCCCGTCACTCTAGTGCAAGTCACAGGTAAGACTTCCAAGGCTCAAGTCCCAGGTCTCCGGTTTCAAGTCCTCAAGTCCCAAGTCTCCGGTTTCAAGTCCTCAAGTCCCAAGTCTCCGGTTTCAAGTCCTCAAGTCCCAAGTCTTCGGTTTCAAGTCCTCAAGTCCCAAGTCACCAGTTTCAAGTCCTCAAGTCCCAAGTCACCAGTTTCAAGTCCTCAAGTCTCAATAGATTAGCATTCTACACCAAACGCAAAGCATCCCTCAAATCAACAGGAGCACAGATGTTTTCCACAGTTCATTTAATAAGGTGTTTTTTTTCCATGTCAATATAACAGTGCATACTGCAGAGCAGCCAATGAATAAACCCCTTTTGCGCAACACATCAACACATACCAAATCGATGCTATAGATATGTGATAAATATTGTATTTTGAAAAACAAACTTGACCTAGCGAACTAATGTATTTGTATATAACGTCACTGATTTCATTTTAATTCCAGTAACATTTTATCCTAGCCTTGGAGGCTTGTATGGGCTGAATTAAAAATAAAACAATTTCTCTAGCTAAATGAGACATTCATAAGACTGCATTCACCACTACTCCCATGGATAGATTATAGTTTGAGCTTGTTTTTTCCAAGTCTTTGATGTTAGTGTCATTAACTCTCTCAATCGGATTCTCCTCCATCAGATTAGTTGCTTCTGCATCAGCCTGTCCTACTCCACCAAATTTACTGCATCTATTGATTAGCTGGCTACTGCTTTTTCATCCGGTGCAACGAGTCAAGATACCAAGTTGTAAATTAAAACTTGGTTCTCTTAAAGACAGAAGGGAGACTGATGCAGCGCCTCACAGAGGATAAATGACTAGCTAACTTCTCACAGGCTGCACAGCTATTTGCAAGGTAGTTACCTTTCTGTGTCTTCAGATGCCGCACAGTTAGAATTTGCACACAGCAGCTCTTTTGTTCTGGACAACTACGATGCAAGACGCGGAAGAAAGGAAGGGATATGAATCGACTGATCTTTCTCATCGATTGTGTTGCAATTCAATCTAAATCGAATCCCATTCGAACTTTGGTTGATGTCTTTGCTAAAGCACTAACTTTTGCGAAAAGATCAAGTTAAGTAACGAGTCAAAGGCGTTCAAGTCCAAATTAAGTCTCGAGTCATCTGTGTTCCAAGTCCAAGTAAAGTCACAAGTCATAGGCGTTCCAAGTCCAAGTTAAGTCATGAGTCATAGGCGTTCAAGTCCAAGTTAAGTCACGATTCACAGGCATTCAAGTCCAAGTAAAGTCACAAGTCATAGGCGTTCCAAGTCCAAGTTAAGTCATGAGTCATAGGCGTTCCAAGTCCAAGTTAAGTCATGAGTCATAGGCGTTCAAGTCCAAGTTAAGTCACGATTCACAGGCATTCAAGTCCAAGTAAAGTCACAAGTCATAGGCGTTCCAAGTCCAAGTTAAGTCATGAGTCATAGGGGTTCCAAGTCCAAGTTAAGTCATGAGTCATAGGCATTCCAAGTCCAAGTTAAGTCATGAGTCATAGGCGTTCAAGTCTTGAAACCTTTCCCTCCTGTCAACCGAGACCAACGTCCCTGGCCCTCTCGTCTTCTGCCACTGACAAAAATGTCAAAATGCCTGTTCATCATTGAGTACATTTTATGGAGGAAGATTCAATGGAAGGTCAGATGGAAAATATGGTAGCTTCTTCAGTGGCCAAATAGATTCTTCAAGAACGAAATAAATGACAACATTGTGTATTAATTGTTCTTTGATCTTGTGTGTACGCTAAACCAACCGTAATTCATTAAACAGTTATTCTATATATGCCTGGATATTACGTACATTAATAAAACTGGTACAGCTTTATAATTTGAAAACCAAATTAGACAGATTATTGGAACATCTGTCAGCAATTAACTTGTATCCTGTGACTTTTTACTCATCTACCAGCATGATGACTGTGAGGGATAGGGTTACATAAGTATAAACTTTAAAGTCTGGCAGTTTTTTTTGTGTTTTTTTTTTTTGCTGTATTAAAGCAGTAACTTTAATGTTTCTGCTTTGGGGCCCTGGCTTGTTAGCAGCAGTGTCTGCATCTGAAAGACTGAGGCCTGCTTTGTAGTGAATAAAGAGTTATAGCAGCCCGAGTGGCAACGACACAGTTGGAAAAAGACAATCTCTTAACCCTTGTTTGCTGGAGGTGTCTTTCTTCGCCTCTGCAGACACGTTGCATGCCCTTTGTGGTTTTGCTCTGCCGTGCGCCGGGTTCGACCGTTAAATAAAAAACAATGATAAAAACAGTGTCCCCCGATGGCTCATTTGCAGTGTTCTCTACTGAGGGACTTGAAAGAGCAAAGGTGTGGCCACCTCCCTCAATGCCGTCCATCCACACTGGCAGCCCAGTTAGCCCCTAAAGAGAGATCCCTAAAAACAGCAGAGCTCGTTGGGAAACGGTCAACCACACCAGGCTAGCGCCCTGATCCCACAGTAGTCCTTCACCCATCCGACCATGCTCTTGTGCGATGGAGGGCGTAATTACTGTGGCAGGTGGAAGAAGGCTCCCTCCGTTCCTCTGTTAAAGCCCCTCAGGTCGGAGGACTCGTCACAAGGTGTTTTTACGGGGCAACAGGACAAAAATGAGCTTTGGAATTCAGTGCTTTGTTTTATCACTGTGCACCATGAGTGGCGCCAAGGCTGATCCCCATGGCTCTGGAAAAGGAGTGAAACAGAGGTTTGAAGGCAAAATCTTTTAAGTCTTTGTCTTACGTATTGCTCCTCACGCTCTTGCTGGAAATGAAAATCGTTGTAAATCCTCTGAAATTTTATTATTCCTTCCAAAATCAACAAAATGACTTGGGGGAGGGGGGTTGAAAAAACGGAATGACATCATACAGAGTGAAAAATAAACCAAAATGGCATGGTTGGTAAAAACATTTTGCCACAGATTAATTCTGGCAGGGATTTCTCTAATCATCACTGCCAACAGATTGAATCGAAGGTTATGGATCAGTTTTATTATTGCCAACATGAGACTCACCAGTGACACGCCTTGTTCCTCCCAGAGCGCTGCAAATGGCTGCAGACCACTTATAGGTTCTTAGAGCACAGTTCACATCTTTCACGCAGAGCGCAGGAAGCTATGTCCTGTGGCTTTTATTAGCTTCCACTGGCTTTAAGACTTTTTAAAGCATGGGCTCTCATAAACATAGCCATTTTTCCTAGCCGTTGATGTAACGGCTGCCGTTGCCTAGAGGATTCACAGATAATTCAGCCAATGAATCATGAGGGATGAATACGAATGAACACAAACTCACGGAAAAGGCCCTGCTTATAAGGATCAATCACTCGCAGCGCCTCTGACTCAATTGAAAAAGTGTCATCTTCATAAGTGGGCAGAGCAAGGGGATCAATGGCGGTTACAGAAAACGTTCCCCCTGATGGAGCGTCCTATGTGTGCTTTTTCCTTTTCCCTGGGCTGTCTGCTGGAGGGTGACAGGGCATGGAGGGGCTTGGTGTGGTTGGCTGTGTGTGTGCGCGCATGCTTTCAGCTCATCTCATCGTCCAGTTTGTCCCCCTTGGTTCAAGAGAAATTTGTGCGAATTTTGCGCAAACCGCAAAATATCAAGGCGACGAAAGGGAGAAAAAGTCACTTCCTAGGTACCTTTCAGATTCGGGTTTTGTTTGGAACAAATCCCACGTTTGCAGCATCAGAATGCGTGAGCTATTGAGTGCATGTGTAATTGCGAGGGCCACTTCACTCCCACTAGTACGTGTGCTAATCTGCTTTACACAATTCACCAGCTAGCTACTCCTGCTCTGCCACTCTCTCTTTAATTATGCAGGTGTGATAATTCACCATTGTTCTTGAAATAAGACTTCAAATTCGATTTTTTAATTTTTTATTTCAATCCCCCCCCCCCCCATTTGCATAAAAAGGAAGATTCCGATTGAAGTCGGACGTCAGAGGCAAACGAATTAGACGGCATGGAAGAACGGCTGTGTCGACTGTCTTAACGTAGAGGCTCCCCCATGCGCCTAACCCCTAGGAAATGTTTTTTAATTTGCTCCTGGTGAGCGAATTAGGGAATGAGCTCTTTAATTCCTCACTTCACAGCTTTGGCGCGCTCATTGCAAACCGTCGACTTGAGACAAAAGCCAGGCTCGTGTTGCCGCAGAGGCAGTTCTCAACTTTAATTTGCTCGTTTCAAGTGCGTTTTTGAACGGAAGTTCAATGGGGGGTGTAGTTTATGAGGCAATCGTAGTTTCACTGGGAAACGATGAGAGGTGTAAAACTAACAGAAACATTATAACCCCCATTACCCTTGCTGATTGTTATTAGGGTAGGGGCCGCTCCCGTACAAGCACACACACACGCACGCACGCACGCACGCACGCACGCACGCGAACTGGAATATCCTGTTCTGAACCTCCCTCTTATCCACTACATATAGAACCAAATTAAGAACAATCACAGGAACATCCATTACCCATTCAGTCGCTGTCAATGAGTGTCTAAGGAACGAGTGTGAGCCTTCAGTCCCACTTTAAAGGATTTGAAAATGACACATGTAGGGGTTGGTAAGGCACAGTGTCTGTTCTCAGACCCATGTAATGTCCAATCTTATTTAGTTCATTCGCTGCGTGCTGGGCCGATGGTCCAGAACGTGTTTTCACATTTCTTGCTCTCTGATACACATTTGTTCAAAGGTTGACAAAATCGTTTTCAACAAGCCTTGACATTATTTAAACTGATATGGGGATTTTCAGGGTGCTGGCTGTGAATAAGCGTGCATTATTGATTTCCACACCTTTCTCCCTGCAACCACAGAAGAAGGTGACAATCTACCCTTGGCGTGTGCGCTCCTGAATTCTCCCACCCAGCCTCTGAAATTCTAGGTGTGTGTGTGTGTGTGTATACTGGCATGCAGCTATAATATTATTCATAATATATGTATTAATTTTCATTAGGAAACCAATGGCTTCGTGGATTTCTCAGGTGAAGCCTGAAATATAAGGACGAGAGTATTACAATCATCTAATTAAGCTTGTGATGAACGCCACACAGTTTAATCACAGGCGTCTTGCTGGCACCCTTCATTAAGTTTTGGAACAGCAATGATATCCCTCACTTAATTAAATAAATAAATAAAAACAGTATA
>JAOYSI010003143.1:0-15407 GCA_025775065.1 Hiodon alosoides
CCCCCCCCCCCCCCCCCCCCCCCCCCCCCCCCCCCCCCCCCCCCCCCCCCCCCCCCCCCCCCCCCCCCCCCGAATAGGGACATGGGACCAAGAAGGAAGGTGTAGCATTCTTATTACTACCAATTTATGTAATTGTGTATTTACACAAACCTAATGCTTGTATTATATATTTATAATTAAACCCCCCCAAACATGCCATAAATCAAATCAATATAATACTACCTCGAGCAAACTCATTATACGGCGGGCTGATAACGCGCTTGATGTTCCTAATTTCTCCTGAGAAATTTGGTCCTACACTTTCATCAAGTCAATAAATTAATTGTTTATGCACTGCAAATTCCTCTACAGTCTAAATGTCTTACTCACGTTGTTTTATAATTTAAATGTAATATTTAATGAAACCGAATTATCTTAAACGTCAAATAAAATCTAGTGCTTCAGAAATGTATGCCATAGGCTACAATTCCATTTTCAGCTTTCATTAAATAAAATGCATCATACGATATAAAGGCTCTTTTTTTAGATAAGATTAACTGAAGTTTAACTCGTTTATTTAGATTTAACTTAGCAGTACACTTTCTAGTCGGGTAATTTATAAAGCACTGCCTCATCATAAATGCTTTTTCAATGTTGAGCTTTATATTTATAATTTTTATCAGAAACTCTTATTTCACAGTATCCAGTAAATGCATGTAATCTGATTAAATGAACGGGGGGGGTTGGACTGGGTGTAGTATGCATATTCACCAGTAGGTGTTGCTAAACAACTACATTAGTTCCTTTAATGAAAACTACAGAATTGCGGAACGGCTGCACTATGCGGGTGTGCTCGTGCTCTTTGTGATGATGTCATTGTTTCAGGGCTTGTAACTCAAAAGCACCCTCCCACGATTCACTGCATGACAGGGTCGCTTCACCACTTCCCCGCCTCACTACTTTGGGACAATTATTTTTTTCTCCAGGAAGGGAACATTATATTACAATCTCTCATCTCTCCAGATGCACAAAATATGGTGTTGTGAGGGGAACGATCTCACCTCTTTTAGCAATTTGCCCTAATGCATACAGAAAGCAGTACCTTTTCTAAATGGAAATTATGTTGTGAAAGGTCCTCCTTAAAGCAATCCGACATTACTCAGCTACCTGACAATAATGTGCCGGCAGATTTTGTAAAGAGGTCGATGTCTCTGGCCCTTCATCTTAATGTCCTCAATTCTTTCAGCAGTCTGGCTAGATTATACTTTGTTGTGTTCTCAATTCAAAGTTTTTATCCCAGGATTTGATCACTGGCTTAGTCCTTGCTTGAGAAACAACCTGAGGAACGGCCGCCCATGGTCTAGCTCTCAGCAGCACCTCCTAAACTGCATCTATGGGTTAATTCAGTCTTTCTTAGCTGTAAGACTGACCCTTTTCTCTGCTACTTTAAACCCTTCCACAGTTATTTTTTTCACTTCAGCCTCTAGTGAGTATGTATTCTCTTAACCAGTAATCTGAATTGTTTGTTCCTTCTTACAAAAAGCTGTGGAGCACAGCTAAATCACCCATGGGGGTTTGGAATGATGTCTGTTTCAGAGAGAAAAAGGGGCGGGGCGCGAGCGTAGCCGTGCTCCACTTTTCACGCAGCGCGCCGCTGAACTCAATGCAATTGGCCGAAAGTCAAGAGCCGATCCCGCCACCGAGTTGTGACCGCCGTGAGCTAGTTCTCCCCTCTGCACATTCACAACAGGCCCACATTGCAATTCCTCCCTTGGCGGTTGTTTCACTGAGAAGCCTACATGTGCAAATGAAGGTGGAAGAAATCCATTCGTTTTCTTCGACTGAACGACAGCGGATGATGAAAGGGATGGGATTCAAGCCCAAAGGCAACAAAAAAAAAACTGGCCGGCAGTTTGATCTGCACTCTCGCTATTGTCAGTGTACCAGAAACAAATGTGGAGCCACTAATTGGACTGGACTTCATTGGCGAACAATGGACAAGCTGGAAAATTCCAGCCACTTTGTGACAAGGCCGGCTTTGTTGGCGGCATTTGTTCTTTGCTGCTGTGTTAACAGTTATCTTTTCAGTGGTCTCCTGCCCTCCCTTCCACAGAGGGACACCAAAGGCCGCCCGCTCGAATCAGCCCAGTGCTCAGTGGCCCTTCCATGGGGTGTTGCTTTGGCGTTGGCAGAATGCGAAAGACCCAGGCCTGCAGGAGTGGCTCCGTGGGCGCCCCATAACAACCCTTAGCCCCCCGCTCCGCTACCCTCAGTTCCACAGTTCTGTGGGAACCCTGCCCTCCTAGAAGATGTTTTCCCGCTGCAGGCGTCCCTGAGTGCAGGACAAAATGATGGGGCAGGCACTGCCGGAGGAGGCGCTGGGCGGGCCCGGCGCCGAAGAGCTAGAGTGCAAGATCTGCTACTGCCCCTACAGTCTGCGGGGCCGCCGGCCCAAGGTGTTGGAGTGCCGGCACCGCCTCTGCGCCAAGTGCCTGGCCAAGATCCTGGACCTGGGTGAGTGCCCGCCGGACGCCGTGGTCTGTCCCTTCTGCCGCCGCACCACCAGCCTGCCTGAGGAAGCGGTGGGCGGCCTCCCCGACGATGGCTGCCTGCTGGAGGCCCTGGTCTCCCAGCTGCGTGAGCGGAGGAGCCTCCATGACCGCTCTACCGAGCTCCTGCTCAGCCCCGGGCGCCTCAGCTCTCTGGTGGGCCCCTCCTCCTTCTCCTCCTCTCCAAACTGCCTGGTCATCACCATAATGGAGCCCCCCCACGAGCCGGCGAGCCCCCGGCGGTGGGGCAACCCCGCCCCGGCCGGCAGGGAATACCGCTCCTCCAGCCTGGACTCCATGGCCTCCATGGCCCGGCGCTGGACGGTGTGGAACTGTGCCTCCCTGCTGTGCCAGACCTCAGCCCGGGCGCTGGTGTGGCTGCTGGGGCTGCTCTACTTCAGCTCTCTGCCCCTGGGGGTCTACCTGCTCATCATGCAGAAGACCACTGTGGGGGTGCTCTTGGTCAGCCTGGTGCCCTCAAGCCTGGTGGTGGTCATCGTTTACGGCTTCTGCCAGTGCCTCTGCCAAGAATTCTGGGACTGCGTATCCTCCTAGAAGCTAAAGGAGTGCTGAAAGAGTATATCCATGTCAGAAATGGGTTGTATTTACAACAGAACCCTGGATGTATCCCCCTCTGATTTGTGGAAACGGGCCTTGGGATGAAATCCAAAGGCTCTCCATGGCTCTTTAAGGCTTAACATGTGGAATTATGGAGAAATTTCGGAGGGTAAAACTCTTTTAAAGAAAATGTGATCTTTTCTTGCATAATTTTTTTAACGGTAGAATTTCCTAACGCAAAGACTGCAGTAGCAGAGTTGTGGTCAGTAAGGTCCGTATTGTCAGACCCCCGTCAAAGCCACCTTTTGTTTGAGACCAGTGCCTTGTAAATCGTGTAGCATGAAGGAGACCGTCCGTGATGCAAGCTGTCATTGAAGTTTTAGAAAAGCTGTCACTTTTAGAAATGTGTTTCCCCTGTGTAGTTCCCTCCATCTTCCCGTGTGTAATTTTTCATTTTCACTGGACGCTGATTTCAGCTCATCATCATTTTTGATGTAATATAACTCTAATAATTTTTTTGCAAAGATCAACAGAACTAGTTTTCTGATACAATTTTAAAAATAAATTAAGAAAGCCTTTCATTTTTCGATGATTGTGCCATTATAACGTGGTACATCATTAGCATTATGCCACTCAGGGCTTCCCGAAGTACTGAATTGAGAAAATTAAATCAAGGACGAATAAAAACTAAATCAGTAGGTCCTTAATGGTGTTGTTCAGTACTTTAATTATAATTAAATTATCATATCTATTTTCCAAAATCATGCAAAGACAAGGGTTTGTTTCAGAAGAAAGATTGAGTTTAGTGAACAATTTAATAATGAATTCTACTATAACTTTTAAACATGGCACTGAAAATGTATTTTAGATAAATGTATTCATGAAATGTACTTCACTGAGTGAAAACATAGTAAACATTATTTTTTCTAGTTTTCCATTAGAATAAAGTACTTGGTTTTTTCATAATTACATCAGCAAGGTATCTTGTGTATATTTTGTAACTATAGCAAAACAGTTGGCAGTGTTGTCATTATATATAAACCAAATTTGTAGTGTGAATATAATTAGTTTGTAAGAGTTTGGTTACAACAATTGGTTTGAGGAAATGCATTCTTCAGCACAAGATCTTAAGTAAATATTGTTATGTAATAATAAAAACCAGCTATGCCAGAATAAGCATACTGTTTTGTTTTCGAATGTTTGAGCAGACACATGACTACAAAAAAGACTGAAAGTGAATTGAAGCGAAAACTGGATGAATGCCAAAACCAGTTTAAATGGAACGCTAATAAGCTCCCTCGCTTTTGAGCGGCAACAAAGATGACTGGTGAGGTCTAAGAATATTTTCTTTGCCGCTGGTTTCTGAGTCAATTGATTTATATTATTTTTGTCACGCGTGTATTAAAACAAGGGATTGAAGAGTATTACAGTGGATCGATTAGAAAACGTTGGGTTATTACTATGATCTTGAATAGAAATATGAACTTAATATCATCACTGATAGGTTAATTTTCTTTAAGGAACTTTATTTAACCATCCACTGGGATAGCTTCTGCTTGGACAGGGCCAGTCCCTGTGATTGAGATCCATAGCAGATTAATAGCCATTAGCGTGAGTGTTCAGTTCTCTCCAGGTAACAAGGCAGTGCTTGAAGACAGAAAGCCTCTAGTTCTACAGATTGGTTAACGTCTTCGGTGGGAGTCTGGATTAGGGCATAGGCCAGTAATCCAGAGGGTCTCTGGTAGAAGGACGATAGGCCTGTGACAGAAATCAGCAAGGACTGCTGTTTTGCCTTGGGCAGAGCAGTGGCACGTCGTTCTGGGGTGTGACGAAGTGGAGTTGGGCCCTGTTGCGACTGCTGCTTTTCTCTGCCCGGAGTGGACTGCTTCTACTGCTTCTGAGCTGCCTGCCATCACGGAGCAAGGTCTGCAAGGCCTGAGAGCACACTTCTGGAGCGCCACCACTGCCGGCCCAAATGTGTGGTCCTGGCTCAGGAACATAACATCAGAAGGGTCCTGGTGACCTGCCAGCTGGACAGGGCAAAGTTCCTGGATGGTGTTGTACCAGAATGTTGTGGTATTCCCCAGCCTCCAAGGAACACGCCCACAAATTATCACTTCTTTATAAGGTACTCCCACCACTCTTATTGTTTGGACAGTTTGCTTCCTTCTCTGATAGGAGGGTCAAACGGTTAGCCTCACCCACTCTGGACATGGTTGGAGCAGTGGCCGGGTTCTTCCACGACCCCTGCATTTCCCGCCAAGTCAGGAAGCATGGTGCAGCAGCCACAACCACAGGTCATCGACGAGATCCTAGGGGCTCGGTTTGGCCAACCCAAGAGCGTCAGTCTCCAGTGGCATGAGCTCGGAGGGAAGAGACAGCAGCTGTGATATGACTTCATGTCTTCATCTCCCAGTTCCCCACCTCTGAGACGGGGTCCTCCTCCAGCTAGCGGTCGGGACACGTTCAGAACGTAACGCGTAGGTATCGCATTGTGGGAAACCGTACACTGACGAGTCCAAGAGTCTCATGAAACAAACAAGTTGACTCAGAGCCCTACAGAGCAAGAGATATCTGGCTGAGGCTGAAGCTGAGCACTCCAACCCAGACATGTGTCTTCTTCTGGAACCCACTGTGTTTAAAAGTTCTCGTACAATTTAGTTGCTTTAGCAGACACTTTTATCAAAAGCGACTTGCACGGCTTATGTTCTCGTGCGACCATCTTCTTCCATGTGAATTTACATGCTTTTCACAGCCCACTTTGTTTAAGCGGGCCGCCTGGCCAGCCTGCTTGTTGTGTAGACACTCAAGGCAGGGCAATGTTTAGGCGTAAACAAATGAGCCAACTTGAATCAGGAGAAGTAGACCGTACAGAGGGCTGTACATGCACAGGGGCCTGTCGACAAGACCTGCTGATGGGGAATGTCTGATTGGTGTTTCACAGTGAAGCCACCCGTCCTGTTGGTCTCGTAGCGCATAGCAAGCAAGTTCATGAAAAAAGTCATTGTTACAAATGTCCAATGCCAAACAAAACCCGCGGGAGACCTGTTTAACAACTTAAGGCAGAGAAGCTCTGATTGGGGGAATGCCACTGTTGCGTGGAGAACACTACCCCTCTGCAGGCCATTGTCATGTGGCCGTACGGCTGGAACACGACACTGTCTCCTTATTGCCTGGGGTTTCAGCATGAGAGCGTTTGGATGCTGCAGTCAAACTCATTTCAGTCCTCAGAGGGATTACAGTGGGATTGGTGCATTCGCTTGTACTGTTGCCGGACAAAGAGCACAATGCTTGCTAAAATAAAATTTTTCAGCAGTTACCAGTGGTTACCAGCTTATCTGATGTAATATACTGAAAGTGTATCGAAACTCTAACGTGCTAAACAAAGCGAACATTCTGCTGTGAATTTAATTAAAGGCTCAAAGCTAAGTTTCACTACAAGTCACTCTGATGCTGATTTATTTGTAAATCTTTTAAATATAAAATACATTTTCCAACTAATTCTGTCTGACTAGATGTTTACTTACGCTGAATTGCAGATGCTATAGATGACTATAAATCTACATTTTGGCTCAAAATGAAAACAATTCTTGCCCCGGCACATAAAAGTTGCTTTTTAAGTTAACAGTGGCCTCTGCTGCTCAAAGCCTGTATTGGCAAGTGTGTGTGTGTTTGCACTTCAGATCTGAAATCTGATAGTTTCCTCACCGTTCTGCACACCTGTGGCGGCAAAGCCAAACCATTGGACCAAGTTTGGCCCATGGGCCATGGTTTGGCCCACTTTCAGGAGGAAACGCTCTGTTTGCTCAGTCAGTTAAAAAATGTATTGTTGCCATAGCTCTTCTATGGTTTTGTGTTATATAATTCCAAAAGGATTATCCTCGAACCTTTGGACTGTCCCTACACAGCCCTTTGGATTGTCTTGAGTGGACAAAGGAGTGGTAATGGTGACTTGAACCTTTGGACTGTCCCTACACAGCCCTTTGGATTGTCTTGAGTGGACAAAGGAGTGGTAATGGTGACTTGAAATGTACTGCTGCTGGTTGCAAGAGCAAGGTACAGTATCTACTGTTGTTCAGCTGTAATAACTGAGTATAAAATAAATAGCTGCTTTTGTGTAAAAAACTATTTTTCTTTTTGACACAATGAGTCTCCAATGATATTCAAGACTTCCTGAAGATCTGAATATTCTCAACAAACTCATAGAAGAAGTATGCGTCTGAAAAATACTGGCATTATTGAAACTTTCAGGCAAACTCTGAAAGATAGTTACTGCTTTTTTCTTTTCTGAGCTCAACAGGGGTAAGCTAGCCACTTTCATTGTCCGTTCCGGAAGTTTGGCTCAGCTGTTCAGGGGGCGGGAAGGGCGGTATTTTGGACATAACTGCGACGCATGTGTGCTCACGCTCACACACGGCCTCACACATACGCACGCACGCACGCACACAAACGCACACAGTCACACACACTCAACGCCATGCCCTGCAGAGTTGGGGCACACCTACCTGGTCAGTGGATAATGAGATTATCCTTACAGGTTGTGCCGCGTCAGCGCCTGAGATGCGATCAGAGGGATTATCTCGCCTTGCTGAGGACCAGGACAGCCGTGGATAGCCAAGCGCCTCTTTTTTAATTCAGGTCTCTTATTTTGCGACCCTTTTCCCTTTTCCGGAGGAAAACGCGATTGACGTTAGGAGCACTACGGGTCTTCGTTGTTCTGTTTCGAAAGCGTTTCTCCCTTCCCTCCGGTCTTTATGAGGCTCCTGCCGAGCTGGACCAGCGCACCAGGCCATGGCCTTCCGTCTCCTTTGGACATTGAGCCCGGAGTGAACTCGGTATCGGGTCACATCTGCCTGTGAAGCGCTTCACCTGTGCAGCACTCCACCCATTGGAGCCCCCATGGCCCTCTCGGGCAACAAAGTGGCTCCGCTCGACAACAGTGAGCCACCGACGCCCCTGGACGAGGCCAAAGCTCTCGTGGACACGCTGATCAAGGTTAGTTTTGTAGGTTTTTTTCCGCAGGAGCGGTCCTTTCTGGGAAAAGTAATGTGTATGCTCTTAAAAAGTCTGCAGCTTTCCTCGTAACCTGGGTGAGCCGCTGTTGCCTGGTGTGTACGGGTCACCGTGAACAGGTGCGGAACTTTATTGGCAGAGAAATCAGTTGTGAATTTCTCGGTGGACCTTAGGTCTCAGAGACAGGGGAAAGGAAAGGTCTGTTTGGTTCTGCTTCAGAGTTTCCTCGCTGTTCTCAACCTTGTGTTTTTACCCTTCAGTCATTCCCATCTTGTTGTTTGTGACATGTAGATCAGGATGGATTGGATGACAGCATTGTCAGTACGTTTGCTCAGTACTCATTTCGACTGAAAATTCTCATTTATGAAGTAGACTAAGCAAACAGATTATGTCTAGGACAATTGGTTCTATCTCATGCATTTTAGAAGAATTAAGAGATCTGGTTGAATTGCTATAAAATTAAATAGTACTTTTAAATTTCCTCATTATTTCTATACAAAATAAAAAATGTACAGGTTTGTTGCATGAACATCAGCTATTACAAAAACATTCAGACTTCACCCCTCCTGCATTAGAAGTTCTATGGTAAGAGACATGTCCCTCTTGATTAAAGTCACCCCATACCTGCTCATCTCCATTCGTTTAAAAAGACAGGGTCTCATTTCCATGAGGGTGCCCGGCTGATCTGTATCAGAGGACGAACAACTGCGATTCTTTATATTTCACATGCAAAACAGAGAGTAAGGTTTTACATCGATTGGCAATGTACATTAGCATGTTGGTACTGTGTTTTGTCCAATTTTCAAAGATGTGACTGGTAGTTCGGAAGCAATCTAACTACTCAGGGAGACATTTATTTGATAATTTCTTTCTTGATGGCCTATGTTATGGGCTTTGTGAATTAACCTGCCTACAAGAACCAAAAACGGATTCTGCCTTGCATGGACATTTTTTTTCCAAGAACCATTCACCCACACATAAATGGGTCGCTTGAGTACCTGCCGAAAGGCATAGCACCGCCTGGCCTTCAGTAAATACCACCGAAGTGGACCTCGCCTTCAAAGACACCGAGGAGAGGTTTCTAAGAGTGTAGCGATCAGTGTCCCATTCACGTTAAAGGAATGACCCTGGGCCATTAAAGTTTGTCTTTTCATCCCATAAAGGAGCACTACAAAGGCTGTGGATCAACGCATGCAAATCCTCGAATCTTGTCTAAGAATAGCACTAATGCAGTGTAGATTATCATCCATAACCGCGTCTTGCTGTACACGTAATCACCTGCGCAGGGCATTCAGTTTCCCAAACGGGGGCTTTGGTGTCTTGTCGAAACTAACCTTTAGTTTAGATCCTGAATCACAAAAAGGTCCTGCATTACATTTGACCCTGAGCTTAGCTATGGTTTCCACAAAAAAAAATATTTTAGATCCACCACATTCATGTATACTTTTAAACGCACGATAAAAACCATTCATTTTAAACAAGCTTTACAATAAATAACAATTGCACTTTAACCTAATGTCATACTATTACACTAGTACAGAGCCTTGAGGCACTTTCTGTGTAAGTGGATGCCATATAAATAATGTTTGATTGTTTGATTGTTTGATTTGTCGATCATAAAATTATTCTCATCTTTCTCATCTATTCTCATCTCATTCTATTATTAGACTTATGGAAAAACCATATGATCCCTTTGATAGTTCCCCTGTGTCCTCTCAAGACATCTATGAGTTATCTAAGCTGTTTGATTGCATTTAATGTGTCAGATAATTGGCCACATAAATTGAAAACAGAATGTTCTAAATATAGCTTTTACAGGGTTCCTTTGCAAGACAACATATGGAACTGACCCGTCTTGCCTATTTCGATATATCTTCCGTTGGAGTGACTGGTGTGGTTCCGTCACGAGGCAGTAATGTTGGCTGGCCAGACTTTGTCCCGCGGTTGGGTTTCGCCGAGGAACAGCGGCACGCGGCCATTGCATTTACAGTGGCAGATGATACGCCATTGTTGGTTATGCAGGTTGGGGAGCGTACGTGTGCACCTCAGTGACGTCTTTGGCAAGCGAGATGATTGCGTGCAAGCACATGATTGTGTAAAAGAGGTTGTTTTAAATGGAGCCAGGTTGTTAATAGATCCACTAGATCCAGAGGTCTACTTAATATTGTTTTGTGTATTTCCTACAGCTCTCATTTTGTGTTGTAATATGGTATGGAAAGAAAAAGTTTTTCTTTTGCAACATATATTAGTTCTACCTCTGAGTCACAGCAAACACATAGCCTGCAGTGTCCATATTAAAGAGGGGCCAGGTAGAAGCTATAACTAAAATGTTGCCCATGATCTTAGTCAGCTTGGTCCATATAAGAAAATAAATTTTGCTTCAGCATGTCTTCATCTGGATGTCCGAAAGCCTGGATATTGTCCTCTCCTATCATGCTTGTACAATGGTGTTGAAATATGTGCATGATTTCAGGTATATAACAAAATCTTGTGTATAAAAATGGACACTCGTCATCGTCATCCATTTCATGGATTAAGAGCCATTTCCTTCATCTGCAAAGGACCATTTTTTCCTTGCATTTTTTCCTTGCATAATTGGCTGTTTCTTTCCCAGTTAATGGCTAAAGTCCTGATAAACCAAGATATGGCTCCTGTCAAGTGGAACCTGAGTTTTAACAATCCGTGCAGGTAGCGAGTTACCAGAAATACAATAAACAGGAAAAGAGTTTAAAAATCATCGTAAAGTGGCCAATAATCTGATCCAATAAAATCAGAGACCCAATTAAGTGTATTTTTCCCCGACACAGATTACACCTGTAGCCTGTAAATTTCAGTGGGGAAGCTGTAGAAAGGCTGTCGTCCAAGTCAGAGACACAACAGCAGCCGTGTGCTCTCTAACCCCACTATGTTGCTTGTCCCTGGTGGGCCAGGTGGTGGCGTGCTACCGGCACCTGTCCTCCTGCGTGGGCGGCTGCACGGACAGCGCGCGGCTCCGGCATGAGCTCCGGCTGACGCGGGAGAGGGCCCAGGAACTGGCGCTGGCCGGCCGGCAGCTCCTAACGGCCCGGCTGAGGGACAAGGGCCTGCCTGAGGAGGAGCGGCAGGAGATGGATCTGCTCTGGGTGGCCTTCTCCGCCAGCCTGGAGCTCCTCCACGCAGACATGTGCAAGGTCTTCAACGTGGCCCAGAACTTCTCCCTGTCCAACAACGCAGGCAACTTTGTGCAGACTGGCATGCAAGGTAAAGGTCACCATACTTACATACCGAAGCCGTATATAAGTACATACATTCACTGCACCAGCTTATTTTTTTTAGAAATTCCATAAGAAATCTTTCAATAGTCCCTAGGTTAATGACGTAGATTCTTATAGTGTCCCAGCTGGTCCAGGAGTAGAACACTACCAACGAGAGAATTCACTTGATTTGTGAAGGGTATTACATACTGCATACCTTGTCTCAGAGCACTTCACTGAAGTCTCTGCATTAATACCTTTAATTATAAAGGTGTTTCCTGTTGCTGTCTTAAAGTTACAGAACAACACGCTCCCGCTAGTGTTGCCAACAGGGTGAGGGAGGATTCTGACAAACGCTATCCATAGTCTTAGCAAATTCTGGGATTGGGACCTGCCAACATCTCCTGGTGCCCTGCCGACCTGTTTGCAGGGGAGACCACAGAGCTGGCTGCCCGTGCCCTGAGCCTGTCGGAGCCGAGCCACCATGAGATGCCGGCCAGCGTGGAGCGGCTGGAGCAGGGGGACCTGGAGGTGGAGACGGCCAGGGTGGACCAGATGCTGGAGGACATGGAACAGAAGGTGAACGTTCTGCGCTGGACGGTGGAAGCCCGGGGGCCGCAGTACGCCGAGCAGATCAGCATCGGCGGCGGCTCCTCCATGGCCCTGTTCATGGACGAGGAGGACCCAGGGCGCTACTGCGACCGCAGCCAGGTGTTTCTGATGGCTGTGCTGAGCAGCGTGGTGGCAGGGGCTGCGCTGCTCTCCTTCTGCATTGTCTTCCTGGTGTGAGCGACCGAGGCCTCCGTCACCCATCAGCCAGTGTCAGCTCAGAAGCCACAGAGCAACTGCCAGCCGTTGGTTGATTTACCACTTCCATTTTGGCTCAAAATAGACTCTACTGTAGAGAGTTATACACACACACACTGTATCTTGGAGGGCATGTCAGGTTTCTGTGCAAACCAAAAAAAGGACCATGTCAGATTTCCATGACTTTGAATTGTCTTTACCATACTGATTTATCTTAGATTTAAATGCAGGAATTTGACAAAAGTTATCCGGTTTGAATGAAGTCAGTCTATTTGGATGAAGTCAGTCTATGTATTGACCAATGTGTTGTTTTAGATTTGTTGGCCATCAGGCTCTGCGTGTGGGTATGAAGGATTTTTTAGTTCCACCTCTGATCAGACTTTCAGTATCATTTGTTGTTTTGCTGATACACTTGTACAATCAGTTTCTACTGAGCCATACATTTTCTGCTTATGCTTATGAACATAATGACCGCTAGTCTTGATAGATCCTTTAAATAACAGCTGACCTGTCCCTGAACTACCCCAAGAGGTCACCCAGCTATGGCTGATTACGGAAACACCCAATCACATCTAACCGTCTTTCAGTCAGGCTTCAAGGTATATCGCCCTCATATTGTTGCATTCAGTGTAACTTTTTAAAATTTGCGTAGGGCAGATAGATTAAATTACATAAAATATATTAAAACTGACGCAATATTTGAGAAAGCAATTACACGACAATTAAATAAATAGGTACCAAGTCAGGAATACACTATATTCGATTGTCAGAGGGTTAGTGTCGGTTATAAAGTCATGCAAAAGGCTAAGGTTATTCTTGGGTTGGGTTTGGGACTTGGTTACTAGTATAACAGCATCTGGTATACTCAATCCAATGAAATTGTACAATAATTATAGGGATTGGCAACATAGTGTCTACACATGAAAAGGGAATCTAATTATCGATGTGCTCTGGAGCCCTGGAGAAAAACTTCCTGGTCTGATCGAGGGAGGATCCTGTTGTCATGGTTTGTGTAAAAAATAACGGTAGGTTAATGGTAGCTAAAATGATAGGTGACAGATTCTGCAACGATACTTAGGAGCAGAGCTTCAGTTTTTGAACTCTGTGAATGCCTCCAGACTAGCCAAGGGAAACAGGATTTTATACAGGCATTTACCAAAGGAGTTTGCGCTCTTCCAGGAGTGTGCCATGTTGGCAAGGTGAAATGGAGAGTCCAAGAGACACTGGACGGTGGTGAGGCCAAAAATAATAATCAAGGACCTCACTAATAATGGTGGGGCGGGAATCTCAAAGGAAAACCGGCAAGGGAGAAGTTTTGCGCTGGGTTTCAGGACTAGGGGCAGTAGAGAGGATTATAATACGTTTCAGGCAATGTTTTGAAGTGCCTTTGTTCAGATAATAGAGGCATAAAACAAATCATTTGTTAAGTTGGGTGTCCCTGTGATTGATGAGACATGATTGTGCATAACTGGCAAAACAGAAACTTTGACATGAAGGCAACATTTGATGTTCTGAAAGAGGAAGGCAAGTTGTCACCTCAATCCTAACTATACAGGAATCTGCAGGCGCTGACCCTCTGTTTCTTGGACAGACTGTCTGGAATAAATAACAGCCATGCTGCAGGTCATCAAGATGAGACCACTTTAACACAAGCGCTTTACAAGCATCAGTAAGCCTCAGTTGTGGCTCAACCAATTCTCCCTCCCACAGTGGAAAACTAGATCATTACCGAAGAGGTCCAGATAGTTATATGGCAGTTAGGGGGGGACCACATAAAAATAATGGTAAAAAAAAATAACCATGAATTAGGAGAGTGTTAAACTGAACTGTGTCAACGATATTATATGACTGAATGAACAAAATAATGTTATTTTAATGAAATACCACATGGGAGAAATGGTTCAGATAAATTAAGAAATCTCTATTCAAAACAGGACTGGCTTCACCATAGAACAAAATGAGTGACTGCGCTTGTTATTGGTGGTAGAATAGTTACATTCACAGATTATATGTGAAGCAAGCAGATTGTATGCAAAATCAGCAGTTTTAAATTATAAACAGAAATGCACCTTTGAATTGTAAGATTGCTGGCAAGTGAAAGTTAACTTCACCCCATGCAGAGTTATACGTGTCGGAAATAAAAATTTAAGGCAAGGCTATTTTACGGGGGATAACAATTTTAATGCTGAATTAAAAGGATTTAGATAAACTGCTTTTGAAACTCTTAACAGGATGTATATATTGTAATGGGTTGGTTAAAAAAAAACTGCATGTAGCATGCAGACATATGTAGCAAGAATCATTGAGTAATAATCTAAGTACTAGTATTTACAATACGGTGTCCAGTTCAGGACACACTTTATAAGAAGGCAACAGAAAAAGTACATGAAAGGGTAACAAGACCAGGGGGTCAAACAGATTAGTTGAAAAAAGAGGCTTAAAATGCTAAATCTCTTTAGTCTTAGTGAAAGGATATACGAAGGCAATTTTTTTTTTGAGGTATATTTATTTTTAAAAACATTTTTAAAAGATTTTAAAGTTGGGCTACAGAAATGACTTTAAGACCCTCTGCAAAATAAGAGGGTATAAAACAGAACTGCAAATGCGTGAAATAGCTCTCTTAGCAGAGATACCCTCAGATCCTACCAGAGCAAGCTTTACACAGTAAGATAAGTCAGATGCAGTCTAGATTGTAGGCAATCAAACATCGTCTCAATAGTATAAATGTACTCATGTATCCCTATGTTCTTATGCTTTTGTTTCTAGTTTTTATTTTTTAGATACCTTTAGTCATATCTCTGCTATGTTTAAAACATGTTACCGCCTATAAATTGCATACTTTATATGTTTACCAACATAGTAGGGTTATGTTAACCTTTCCAGTACTGTCTGCACAACTTGTACTGACTGTTACAACAGGAGCAAAGGGGTGCTGAACCGTTTGACAACCAACATCAATCGACAAGAATCAAAACCAAGATGGCAGCCCCCCCATATTGTATGGCACCATATTGTATGATAAAACTAAATGATCAATATTGATTCCTAAAAGCCTGAATTTGTAATTTAACTTTACTTGACTATTGGATTAGAAATAGAAACCTAGATTAGTGGATTTTAACATTTAAAAAAAAAAAAAACAGTCTAGTGTTCTATGGAAATAATTAATAAAATAAAATAATAATATCACAGATTTAATGTATTTGCTTGTACTTGGATTTCATATTTCAATTGATATGGTTCTCGGGGGGGGGGGGGGGGGGGGGGG
>JAOYSI010003144.1:0-31919 GCA_025775065.1 Hiodon alosoides
CCCTGCCATGTGCAATGTGCTTTTGGTACTTAATCATGTCATCACCTTAATGACTGGCTGTCACCCTTCAGTGGTGCTGAGTTTCCGTCAACATCACAGGGGATCAGACAGTTTGGCATCCTCGCGTCCTGTCCTGTCCTGTCCTGTCCTGGTGTCCTGAGGCTCTGACTCGCTTCGGTGATGGGGGCGAGGAGGAAGGAGAACGCCCAGGAGCTTGACAGAGCATAGCGCGACGCACCTGGATGTTCCCAAGGCCCGAAGACGCGCGGCGCACCCTCGCTCACCCCGCCAGCCCCCGCTGCGGAGGCGGACTGACGCAGGCTCTCAGCAACACTTGACGCTCAACGTTTTTGGACAAGCTGTGGAGAGAGGCGGTGAAGGACAGACGAAGAGAGCGAGATGAAAACAGACAGACAGACAGAGAGAGAGAGAGAGAGGAGGGAAAGTAGGCAGTCCCCCATTGTTCACTCCCAGTATTGTTGTTAATCTGATTTTCATTCGCAAATCATTTTTTACCGGATTCTCATCGTGAGAGTGTAATCGTCTGCTATTTATAATTGCCATAAATTGTTGTATTTTTTTTTTGCTAAAGTCTCTGCTTTGGCAGCACTTTTATAAAGAGATCAGAAAGCTTTCTGAATCTGAATAAAGCAGCTCTGAGGCAGAGAGAGAGAGAACGCGAGAAAGAGAAAGAAATGGGGACAAACAGGAGCAGTCCCTGCATTGACATGGCAGTCTGGGTATGAACTAAATCTGCGTCTCTTGCAATAATGAAGGCAGCCCATGTACTCAGGTGGACCTGATCAGAGGTCCTAGCCTTGATCCACCCTGAGAGACACGCAGCCTGATGGAAGCTGGCCAACCCCAGAATCTAAACCAGAAGTGAGAGAAACACTACTTTCATTTCCTCCGTGAGGTCTGCCAGTGACTCAGGACAAAGTGCTTCCTGGTAGAGCCACTTCTCTATCTCTGTGTTGCGAGCAAAGGTTAGAGGGGGTGGCGATGTGGCTGTCGCGCGGGGGTGGCGATGTGGCTGTCGCGTGGCAGTGGGTTGGGGCTGTCGCGTGGCAGTGGGTTGGCCGGGCCGGACCCCGGCTCGCTGCGGCTATGAGAAGAAGATTGCTCTTCTCTTTTTCTTAAGCGAAGGTTGTTGTTCGAGCTCCCTCGGGCACGATAGTGTAACGATGATAGTGCAACGATGATAGTGCAACGATGATACCGCGGTTAAGTGGTTAACACCACAATCAAAGGGTTCTGCTCACTTCTGTGGACAGGGAGACCAAGACCGGAAAGTTCATGTGAAACAATGCGCACCATCTCACCAGTCCTCACACAGTCCAGACATAATCCCCTCAATCCTCACACAGTCCTAACCCTATCTCCTCAACCCTCAGGCAGCCCCTAACACCGTCCCCTCGATCTGCAGCCCTATCTCTCGCTCCAGCACCATGGGGCGGGACGCAAGGCCTGCGACATCACCCTGCAGAACTGAGCCGGGGCCACCCTGCTGTGATGTCAAATAAGGGAGTGAGTCGGCAGCTGCAACTGGGCCACTCCATTAGAGGTAGGACGTTATCGCCGACCCACCCCCCTCCCTGTTTAAAATGAGAGGAGCATGCTCTAGAACATTCGAAAAGCAAGACATTTTGACGGTCTCAGTGACCGAAAATATTTGAATCAAGGAATTGTCCACGTGAGGGTGTTGGCATGACGCTGCAGATCTGTAGGGTTGTAAGGTGAGTCCTGGGGCCCCAGTACACATCATCATCAATAATTGAGCATTAAAGGCAGCCGAGAGAAAAGTGAGTCTGAAATGCTCCAGCCCCTACAACACTCCTACAACGCTATCACAGCAGTGCAAGGACAGGGCCTCTGAGTGGGCTAGCGCACAACATTGCCAGAACGTTACGAAAGCTTCGTGAGGGCAAGATTACTGCAATGAAAGCAAAGTGACAGGGAAACCACCAGCAGTTAAACTTCTCTGGAATAACTGGGTTCATGATATACATTTTTTTAAAAGCCAGTGGAAGTGTTTGGTTTGTCATAACAAGAAAACTTACAAGAAAGACAAACTCATGGCATGTCCAACAAAACACTTACCCCTGGGGTTATTTATTTAACCGAACAGTACTAGCTGCATATCCAGAGATAAATCCAGACTGCAAAGGGAAAGGATTAGGCTAAATTATTACCACTCTGTAGTATAAACTTCTTAGTGGCATCCATAGCAATAATTTTTCCCTCCATGTACTAGATAAAAAGAAAAAAAACTGATTAAGGTCGAATTTCACATCTTTTGAGATGAAACCATAGACGGCTTCTCCATTACTATGCTGTGAACGGCTGAGACAGCGCTCACATGGTCGTGAACAAGAAAAACACATTTGTCCTGATAACTACAGTGGAACTAATAAGGAAGAGAAATAAGAGACTCAGACTTAGAACTAGTCTTTAAACAGGCAAGGCAACGATCCCTCCCCTGGATACAAACAAGGATACATTGTCCAGGATTCTAAACAAAGATACATCGGCCATTATTCCTAACGAAGATACAATCGGCCAGGATTCCAAAGAGAAGATACATCGGCCATTATTCCTAACGAAGATAAAAATGGCCAGGATTCCAAAGAGAAGATACATCGGCCATTATTCCTAACGAAGATACAATTGGCCAGGATTCCAAACAAAGATGTATCGGCCAGCTCTAACCGTAGGCCGAGAACAAAAAAGAGGCAGACACTTGTGTCGCATTCACGGCATAAAGCTCCCTCTCGGGATGGCGTGCCTGGGAGGGCCCTAGCCCCGGCCCCGGCCCCTTACCGTGAACCAGGGTCCGCTGGATGCCAGAAAACATGGTAGCGAAAAAAGGAGCAGCCGCATCGAGGTCCACACCGCACCGCACCGCACCACGCAGAGCGAGCGCCGGGTCTTCCCCCCTCCCCTTACACTGGAGCTGAGCCTAGGCGATCTGACCCAATGCAGACAACCTACAGGATCAGCACTGATCATGGAATCTGATCCAATTCACAATGAAATGAAAGGAAGAAGACCCAGTAGATTTGGCCTTTGACAGTAGGCACTCAACACGGCATTTTGGAAGCATTTGGACTGAAGGGATTGAGCCATTTATACATTAAAGTACCTTTTTTGTCATCAGTAGAGCAAAATTCTCAAATGCTATGAGAAGGTGAAAACCGAGCAGCCACACACACCTCAGGAACTGGCGATAAACTGTGATCCTACAGGCCATGCGCGCTCTGTGAAAGACTGGCCTAGGTTATTTATCCTGGTAGACACTCCGTCACACCCAGTGATTTCCACCCTGACAGCCCCGTAAAGAGACTTTATCCCTGAACACTTCTCCCCCTTTTCAGCTTCATAGGGTCAGGCACCTCCATAGTGGTGCACTTCCATCTCACCGCAGCTTATCAAAGTGGCAGATTTCTTCACAGATTGTCCCCTTGTGCTCTCCAAGTCCTGTTCATGTGCTCTGAGCTCTGGAGAAACAGACGGCGAGGAAATCTCTGCTACAAGTCACAAAGTAAATATGGCACAGGGAAAAAGCTGTTTACAGTTGAAAATAATTTGACATGTTGTAACTAACCGTATTCTGGTGGAAGGCCACATTTTTGCTTAAAGAGGCCTACTTCAAAGCTAAGATATAAATATTGATTTAATAGTGACCCTAAGAGCCGTCTTTGAACCTTAGAGCTAAACGAAAGTAACAGCATTTGCTCCCAAACTGTAATATTTCTTAATGACACAACCTACCCCTCATTACATCCAGCTCCTAGACAACCCTTTGTCAAAAGAGAACGCTCAACAGTCACTCATCGTATAAGGCAATTGGACAGCAGACACCCACAGGGCTTTTCGGGACCAATGGGAACTGTCCAAGCACCCTGACGGGTGATGTCAGTTTGGGTTGCTATTATGTTATGATGGGCACCAGCAGGGATCCAACATCTCCTCAGAAATCATAGACACGGGAATGGGGTTGATTGCACAGGCTTCCAGACATCGCTAGCCATTCACTCTGTAGTTTTCCCATTGCAAATCAGAAACAAAGACACCGTTGCTCCATAGTTTTCCCACTGCAAATCAGAAATGCAGACACAGTTTCCTTGTGCCTGTCGTCTTCCTGGGGGGTTCGAGTTGCGGAAGACCTCACAGCTTGAAACCGCTTTTCATGACCATGTACTCATAACCACATCATTAAATAAATTGGAAAAAAACTCAACCCAAGTGACTGAATACAATGCTCTGCATATAAACGCAAATTGACAATAAAAATGTTTCATTTATTTACTTATTATTAATGTTACTACTAGTATTGCTGTCGTTGTTGTTGTCGTCGTTATGCAACAAAGGAAACAGCCGACAGATCTATTTCAGTAGGTTTTTCCTGCTTGATAATCCGGGCGCGTTAATCCGATCCTGCCCCTGATTCGCTCATCCTTCTGCCAATATCGCTCTTTGGCAAAATACACTTAAATTACACCGCCTGGAAGAAGTAATATCACTACCCGCCTTTCCGTTTATGGACACAAATTTCCATGATATCCTTCTGAACTTCATGACGAGGTTTCACCGCACTGCACTCCATATACCTTTAATCACGAGGGCAAGTAATCAACAATACATAATAATAACACCCTAACCAACACAATAAAGGTCGGAAAATGATTCAGTTGAGTTTCGTTACAAAAAGTTCATCCCGACTGCTAACGACAGGAATCGAAATTAATTTACGGGAACATGTTTACACGTATATATTTTAAAAGGGGGTACTGTGATCTAGATGACTGAGAGCCTACGTGCTGTCGTGATCAATACATGTAAATACAATGTATACCACGAAACAAAAAAGACAAAGAGCTTTGAAACCTAAAATGAAGAAGAGCTCTAGCTCGAAACGTCCCGTGAATAATTTTGGCATCAGCATCATTGTTTTTTTTTTTTTGTCTACAACATACCTATTTCACACACACACACACACATACACACGCACACTATCATGACACTCTATCTTAAACATTCACTATTTTGCTCGTACATAAAATGAACTGAAAATTAGAGTTAAAGTGAGTAAAATTGTGCTGATGTATAAGAAATGTAGCCTACTGTTTAAAGTGGCCATGCCCGGTTATACATATAGCCTTTTATTCGCATTTCTGCATATCAATTCATAACCGGAGTTCTGTTTAACATACATTTTAAGATTACCTCAATTCCAAGGTATAATGGAGCAGCCTACGAAGCTATTGGAGCAAGTTTCTATGCCAACTGTTACACCAAGAAGCATTTGTGGTGGATTAACTTTTTGAAAAGATGTTATGATACACCGTTATCTGACAATATGACGTTTAAAAGTTACTCACGTTCCAAGGACCTCTTTGAATTCAAATATTTTCTTGATGTCATCAACTTGCTTTTTCCACGATACCCTCCCAGATTCCCCATTCTCCCTAGCCATATTGTAAACGGGGGGAAACGCAGATATTTCGAAGCCCCCCGAGTATAAACCCTTTCCCACGCTTCGAGTTACACTTCCTGCTTGAACAGGCAACCACGCTCCTAAGAACGAATCAGACAGTTATCTCTTCACTGCTTTCCTTTTCGATGTCACTGTCGCGGTGTTCTTTTCTCTCTATTTTGCTTTCTCTCTTTCTTCGCCAAACTGAAGTGTTCCGCTTCTGCACGCGACACAGAAGAAGACGGGCTTTCTCCCGGCGGTTGCACCTGCAGGTTAGCCTGCTAATCGGTTTTACGTAAATAGTTTTCGGATACGTGTCACCTTGGTTATGAGGCAGCTAGGTCTTTACAAGATGAGCCTCTTTTAACCTTCAAAATTATTAAACCCGTCGTAGCTATTTTAAATCATATGCATATTCTAATAACGAATATATTATAGAACCATGCTGACTTTGCCATTGGTTGTTATGGCAATGGGGGAGCGAGTAGGATGCTGCTCGTTGCTTGAGCTGTCAGCGTTGCGTGTGTTGTGTGTGTGTGTGACTGAATGACTACAGATAATTCGCATTGCACCAAAATCGCGCTCACGTCAAAGCCAAGTGGGTGTAGTAAAACCGAACAGACAGGCTTTTCGACACGTTTATTATGACATTAGAATACTTTAGTCTTTAAAAAAGGAGAAGAAAGCAAAACATGGTTGTTTACAGTAAACGTTTTAAACAGATTGGATTTGCCCTTCTATAGCCTACCCGAAAGAAACAGGGATTTTTGCCAGTTTTATGTTATGTACACGAACTTAACAACGAAAATAACAATAACTACCACTGACGAAGAGGCGCAAACTTAAGAAGCTCCAAACTTATTGGACAAAAGAATAACATGGAATTGATTCGTTGACAGAAGGAATAAGGTGAACATTATTGTAACTGTAAAAATAATGTTCACGCATTCTTAATAACATTCAAATATATGTATAATCGTAATATTATTACAAAGGGGCAACAAATGAATGTCTGTGTACCTAGAGCTTGTTCTTTTCCTGTGTTGTAGTCATCCCTGGGTCGGCTCTAGTGTTGCACTATGGTGTGACTCCAGCATGACTGTGGGAGTCACATTTCAGTACATTTATGTATGTAGGTATTGTAGGAGTCATTCCTTTATCAGGTTTTTTGTGCCTGAATCTGTAGTTTTCAATGAAAAATGTTTTTTTAAATGCCTAACTTATCTCACACTATTACCTCTGGGAAATGAAGATCCTCCACAGGCTAGTGGCATCCTGCACAACACAAGCTTTGTGGCAGGCTGTACCAAACCATGCAAAACATGTCCAGATAACAGAATCTGTCATCTGTGGTTGGAGACAGGCTCCAGTGGAACATCCAAGGGATACACTTCATATGCATGGCTTTCAGTTCATCACTCAAACCCTACCCTAAAGCATGACCCCCCCACCTCCGCAAACATTATGTAGATTCAATGGAAAGGCTTTAGTCCTTAGCAGTCTCAAAAGCAGCAGCAGGCATTTTATGGTATACTGTTAGTTGTGTGCACAGACTGACTTACGGCGATGTCACAGTCCGGTCTGCGGGATACATTTCTGACCTACCAGGCTTGCAAGGATGCATCTCACTGTGCAGCAGTCATAAGTATTCCAGCTGCAAACTACTGCAGTTTCCCCACCCCCGAACATCCAGTGTCCCCTTCAACGCCACCCCCCCCAGACACAGACACACACACACACACACACACACACACACACACAGATTACAAGCAAGCTCTGAGTCAGCGCGTTTCATTTGACAGAGTTCCATCCCCCTTTTTAGGAGGATAAATGCCCAAGGCTTCCCAGAGGCCTCCGAGTCTCAGATATTATGTCACTCTCTGCAAGCGAGGCCTCTTTCCGCTCTATATGTTATCAGCAAAGCAAATGCGCCCAGTGCAGGGTGATGGCCCAGAGACAGGCTGATGGGGTGCCACACCGGTGAAAGAAGACTCTGCAGTGTCTGCGTGTGACTCCCATTCCCTTCAGGTTTTTTTTATTTAATTTTTTTAAAGGGGCCATCAGCTGCTCAGAGTCAAATCTCACTAAGCTCCCTGTAGCCGCCAAGCTTGACGGACAAGCGCGTCCCCGGGTAGGTCACCTGCCAGGGATTTTCTCACGTCTACTGCTGGTTAGAGAGATTCAGCAGGTAGCCTTTAATGTGACTCGTTTAGGCATTGCGCCTACCACTGACCGGTGTGGGGCTGGTAAGCTCTTGCCACACTTAACTCTCACCAGTCATCTTGCAAGGAGCAATCCATGGATTTGTATTGCATATACACATTCTGCCAATGGAGGAACTTACATTGGGTTTTACAACTTCCCAAAGTTATTGTTCAGCTGCGAGAACATAGATCGAAAACAAAACTCAATAATAGTGTTTTTGCGATCTTTAAATTGAGGAAAATGGTGATTCAGCAATGAGAGGGGAATCTTAATTCATGTCGAGATGAATCCATGTTATTTCCCTCATCGAACTATTGCCTGATGATGACAATGAACCCTAAAGCTAACTTATTGGTGAACACCATACAAAACCCAATACAAGCAATTATTTGCACATTTATGAGGTTACCTTTTACAAAGGTTGTGTTGATACATCTATATGATGTAATCCTAGACTTATCAGCTGTTAATTAGATTTTTTAAATGAGTCTTAAAGATCTCTGAAATTCAGACTTCAGCTGTGTGTAATGCTTTCAGAAGGTTTGAAAGGTCATTATGGGTGGATCTCCCTCTAGAGGACAACAAAGGCACTACTAGGCTATATTTTCTGCTTATGAAAATGCAGTTACCTTCAATGGTAAAGTCATTACAAAGTCAATAAGCAAAACATTGCAAATATATGATTAAGCAGCCCAATTACGCTTAATTATTACCAAATGGTTAACTTTTTAAAGGAAGACAGCAGTAATGAGGAAAACATTACTTGCTCCAATAATATCCCCAGGCACAAGAATCATTTTAAGATTCAATTGCAAAACATATTTATTGATACAATCAACATTTAAACAAGTTATTTTGTAGACAGTCAGGACATTTCGTAACTCTGCAGTAGCGTGGAGAAATAAACACATGCCCTTCCTATGGTTTACGTTGGGCACTATTTTTGTTGTGAGCTGTGATCCTGGTGCACAACAGGCCAGTCCAACGTGCTACGGGCACAAGGTGTTCCTGTTGCACACATAAATAAACAGAGTTTTCCACCTCTGAAACCAAACATTGGTCATCATCATCAAATACAAAGTGATGTTTTGCAATTTATATACCAATTTAAATCAGCTTCGCAACTAGGCATTTCATTCAAATGACTTTCCTGCGTGTTAGTTTTCATTAGGGCAGAACTGGGTCCCTGATTCAACAAGACGCAAGCACCTGGGTTTATTTAGAGCCAAGTGCCGCCAACAGGACAGGTAACAGGAGCACATACACCTGTACTCTAGTCAGCCAACCAGCCAGCTCTATCAATGACTGGACCCCGAAAACTTGATTTAAGGAACATCAATATCTACAGTTGGAGCCAGTGACTGGAATGTTGGAATCAAATTTATATTACTTTGTTATTACCATAAAATCAAACAAAAGATCCTGTAACTGTTATATACGTGTCCATTTTGGGCAACTACTGTCCCGGATCAAATGCACATGGAGAAGAGCTTCAATGATCAGCTGGCTACTCAAACCCATTCCTTTGGTGTTCTCAATGTGAACTTGAGATGTGTGCGGTCCCCGTTCCGTCACCCATCACGCCGCGTTCACCGTGCCCTTGGACCAATCTTGGCTCCAACGGGGTCAACAAGGACCCCTCTGAGTGGATAAAGGGGGTTGCGACAAGGGAGCGCCCCAAAAACAGGAGCCGATCTCTAAAAGGAGCGGTCAATCTGACATGAGCGACGCGAGGCGCTCGACTGTGCTTACACTCCCCCGCTGTGTCTTGCTGACTAAAGTGCGGTCACCTTTCAGGGACGGCTGCGCTCCGATATCGCAACCAGGGGAGTGCATCGCCACGCGGTTGCCAGATTTCCGCTTTAAAACCATGGAGCAAAGCCAGAGGATGTCCACACACGTTCTTTCATCAACATAAATGCGTGAGCTGCTGGGCAGGCGCGCAACTAAAGCAGGGGAACTAAATTCATCATGGTGGGTCGTCTCGACAGCCCAGCCCGAAGAAAGCCTTTTTAATGAGGAGAAGGGGAGAAAAAAAGAAAAAGAAAAAGAAAAAGGAAAAAAAAAAAGCTGAACCTCTATCTGCATGCATCCATTGTCTCTAACCTATGTCTGAGGGCAATATGCTGACCATTGGACACTACACTTCCCATGATTCCCTGTCCATTCTCATTCACACCTCTTCATCAGACTCCTCCTGTTGACCTTTCCTCTGTGGGGGGGAAAAAAAAATCATCATCATTATTAAAAAGTGTTTCTCCATCAGATTGGTTCCCCCCACTCAACATAAGGACATAAGCCTTTGTGACTACGAACACGGGTGACGGCGGTCTCTCACCAGTTTGAGGAAGTCGATAAGCTTATATGCGTCCTCGCCGGTGGAGAGATCCACAAAGTCGCGCGGGATCCGGTAGCTAAGGCAGGGGCTGGGCTGGACCGTCACGTCGCTTGTGGTGTAGCGAAACGCCGGGCCGTCCTGCATGCGGTGCACACACACCAGTCCTGGTTTAGCTGGTCCATTTTTTCGGTCAGTAAGTTTAACAGCTTCGTGTCGGGGTAAGGATGACTTCAAACCGCCAGGTAACAATGTCAAACCATCCAGTAAACAGCTCAGTCCCACTCTCTCTGCCACCTGGGACTGTTCACGGCACTATGACATCATTAACTCATGTGTGCGACGACGTTACGGGTAGCGCCGCTCACCTGTTGGAAGGGGTCTCCTTCTGCATGAGCCCCCAGGATGTGGGCAGAGGTCAGCTCCTCCCAGGTGAAAAGCAGGGAGTCAGTCACCTCCCCAAAGGGATTCAGATCGATCAGCCACACCTTGCCCTGCCAGAGAAGGCTCGTCATTACTCCAGGCCTGGGCCACCCTGACCACAACGCCGTCAAACATCAAACACTGAACACGGAGCGCTGAATTCTTAAAGGAGGCTGGAAGATTAACACTTACCCAGCTGTCTCTGTAAACATCAAAAACAACTGCAAGCAAGAGCAGAAATATGATGAGAAATCAGTCATGACACCCACAGTGTCAAAAAGCTCATCTGTTTCACGACTATCAGTTATACACAATCAACCGGAGTCCCTGCGTTTGAGCATTACTGCTTCGGCTCTACACTTGATGGATGGGAATGCGACACATTAAGCCCAGTTGGACAGTAGTGTATATCAGCGCGCACACACACACACACACACAAGCACTCACAGTCCTCATCCAGGAACTTGTACTGGACGTGGGCCGCAAAAAACTCCTGGATGGAGTGGCAGATGCCGGCCTCCTGCTTAGAGATATGCTGGTAGTACTGGGTGTAATCCCTCTGGGAGATGCCTGGGTGGGGGACAGGTACAGAGCTCAGGTTCCAAGGTCTGGATTCGCATCCGCTGTTCGAGGAACCATTCGTCCCTCGACCTGTGTGCGTCTCCCTCCCCTCCGCTGCTTAAAAACATTCCCCACCACACCTCGGTGTTCACTATGGCAGACAAGCTAACAGCACAGTCTCTGTAAACCCTTCTCATCAGCCCTCACTCCAACTGCCGCTTACGCCCGGCGCCAATCAACCGCGTAGGCCGGACTTTTCAGGCAGTACCTATCAGCTTGTTCTCCTTGACGAAGCACCGGAACTCCCCGCCAGGGATCAGCTCGCTCCACTTCCTGAGGACCAGCTGGGGGGGGGGAAGCACCTTTTATGTCAGAGGGCACCAGAAGAGGTGGCAACAAGAACCACAGTATTTTACCATTCGGTCAGAGTGCACGCACTGTATGGTTCGGAAGTAGACTTAGTTAATAGTTCAACGCAAAGGATTTAAAACAAACCGACTATTTCTACATTAAAGCGTCCATCCAAAGCCATGCAGAAGCGGCGGTTGTCGTGATCGCTGAGGGGAAGAGGCGTACCTCGTAGTGGATGGCTGGATCTGGATCCGAATCATCGCTGCAGCGGAGGAACCTGAAATGAGAATTTCCCAAAGGGTGACCAACTGCGGGAGCTGACCGAGCAGAAGAGCCCGGTGCCTTCCCATTCGGCTGATGAACTTCACAGCCACGTGCAGTGACCCGTTGCTTTTAAACCCCTGCTTAGAAACCTAACGGTCGGAGGCTTTTAAAGCACCGCTCAGAAACCTAGCGGTCAGGGGGTTTTATACCACCGCTCGGAAACCTAGCATTCGCGGGAAAGAAAAAAAGGCTCTTAGCAAATGGACGATCGATGAGCGGACAGCTCTTAGTGAAACGAGGCCTCGAAACGAGCCAAGTGCAATGCAGATGAGGGCCAAGAAAAAAAGCCTGAGCTAAGGGCTCTGCCGGCCCTGGGCGAGGAGTGCAACTGCAGCAGTGACCTCTCTTCGTGAGAACACAACAAATCATTTCAAACTGATGATGATGCGGTCTACGAGATGATGGATGAGACGAAGGGAGCCGTTTAGGGGGCTGTGCGACCACAGCTCTGGACTTGAAATGGGCACTCAGGAGACGGGAGCGTGATCTGCCAGCGGCTCGGGGGGGCTCCCGGGGCACTCACGGCTGGGTGAAGTCGCGGGTAACGAAGTCGGAGCTCTTGAAGAGCAGAAAGATGTCGCTCAGGCTCTGACAGCGCAGGGAGCTGTTCAAGGCGATCCAGTTGGCATCCTGGAGGGAACAGTGACGCAGAAGCGTGACACAGCTGCGTTTCCAGGGCCCCAAACCCTCTGCAGTGTGTGAGATCATGGATTCTTAAACAGCCCTTGCATATGGTAAGGGCCATTTATCTGTGAAGTCTCTTAACTATAGACATCTATTGAGTACACCCAATTAAGTATTAAGTATTCAACTACCACTATGAGATATCAGAACTTCTGCCCCTGCATTGTTGATCCTAAAGAGCTCTTAAAAAGGCAAGTGCTTATGAACTCAGCAAGGATATTAATTGCTTGGTTTCGAGTCAGTTCACTATCGCTGTACATACGATTGCTTCAGCAAATGATGTACTGAAACAAAGGTCTCAGTGCACATAAATATTCATGAGTACAAAACACAAGGTCCCCAAAGTTGCCGTTTTTGGAGCCGGGGCTCACCTGAGGGGCGCTCCAATTCAGTTTGGGGAAGACGCTGCCACCAAGTGCGTTAATGGCCTCCTGAACTTTGGAGTTGAATTCTGGGAACTCCGGAGCCTGAAGCACAAAAGAGCAAGGTTCACGGCATCAATGGCCACCCATAGAGAGGTATGGAACACTACACGAGTCAGAGACGATCACTAAATTCTAACCCATTCAAATGTAATTCCACATTATTTACTCACTATATCAGCTCTGTTGTTTATACCACAATTATTAAATAAGCAGTGAAAGCACTGACTAAGATGCCAGGTAAATACTGAATATATATTCTAGTGAATGCAGGTATATTTATCTGTAGAACCAACACAAAGACCCTTTAGAAAACGGACGACTGTACTGTAACATAGAATAAGGACAACATAAACAATACCCTGTTCCAATTTGTCTGTTTTTCGGTCAACAAGTCTGATTGGGGAACATAAGTCCAATGTATAAAATACATTCTGCCGTAACAACCTTCCCCCAGCACAGGTTAGCTGTATTTACTTACTGTGACTGTTGTCGTAGTCTCATCATCTGACCACTATTGTAGAGGACAAAGAATAGTGTGATGTTAGACTGCAAGAGCATTCCCGAAAATAAATAGCATCCTTCCAACAGAAGTGCTGAAGCCAGTAGGACTACTTAACTGCCCAAAATTCTTTACTGTGACTGAAGAATGTAAGCAGCTCAATACCTGAACCTCCTCCTCCTCGTCCGATTGGTTGCTGTTCCTCTGGGACTGCTGCTGTGCAGCGCCTTCACTAAAACAACATTAGGCGCAGTTCAAAGGCCTGGCGCTAACTGCCAACACGGCTCAGCATTGCATAAACAAACCAGGCTTACCTGCCAGACACTACAAGGGTTCCGTCGTCCAGCAAATAGTCAATCACATTCTGAGGTAGAGGAATAATCAAACTGGGATGGGGAGAAACGGATGCATTACGTAAGGCTGCTCAATGACTATATGACAGTATGACACAGCTAACCAACCTGCGTATTATAGTAAAATGATTACCAGCTGTTTTTTCCTTGTAAAACCAACAAATTTAGGCACACAATTATAATTTATAACAATCAACTATTTGGTTCATGCAGCATTATTTCCTGCTTAAGCAATCGCTTAATAAAAATGTGATACAATTTTAACTGCAAACCTATAATTTCAAAGAATGTAAGATGTCAAAATGTCAAACTAAACATAATTTTTTTTATTTATTGTTACTTTCCTTTCACTATTGTTTTACTATTTAGCCAAATTAAATTGGTTAAAAAACAGGGTTTCCTAAAGGCACACGGAAGATCTTAAAACAAAGTAACACAGACCGTTGTTGGTTTTTACGATTCAATTTTTCTTCAATTTACAGATAATCACGTAGTTTCCTGGCTAGCTACCTAGTATCTTCACGCGATTTTATCGTAAAGATATGGCTGTTTTCGTGCATGAATACACATTAGCACTTTTCTAGTACTACAAACAGAGTAAATACGCCTTTACCTTTTAATCGTATGTTTCTTGAACAACGGGTACCAAGCCGAAAACTGACAGTTGACAACCTGCTCTTTCTTCATGCTGCATCAATATAACCGGAAGTGCTCCAGTTTAATAATCTCCTCACCTAACAACAAAATGGGCGTTATTATGGTTCCTATTCTTCCCAAATCGTCTAAATCCCTCCACTGCGCTAAATCTCGAGCGTGGGCCAGGAATCCGTAAAATTAGTATAAATAACCATACAATTACATTAAACTACATTCATGAATGAAATGCAGTCACGTTCAAAAAATTACATGGCAATATAACTAAATGGCAATTATGACCATAAAGTTTGTGGGGTTTTTTTTTCAATTTTTGAGGTTCATTACAACATATAGTTTATTACTGCTGTAAAATTTGTGAAACCTGGTTCAAGTCTGGAAAAAAAGTTTTAATTAGGGCTGGTAATAACTTCGTAGTGCAGCCTAGGTCTCTCATCTCGGAAACTAAGCAGGGCTGGGCCTGGTTAGTACTGAGATGGGGGACAACCTAGGGAGACCATGTGCTGTACACTCCTCTGCCTTGGGTCTGCCTTCTGGCGGTATCTGAGCCAGTAACAAGCCTGGATAAAGGAGGAAGGGTCGACTGGATGGGTGCAGATACACCAGTTGTGAAGACACAGATGTTTGAAATTCAAGTTGTTCCAGTGTGACGTGTCTAAAACCTTCCACGCAGTACCTAGGTGAGACACTGTCATGTGACGTGGTGCTGGGTTTATGGCCAGGAGGTTGAAGGGTTGAACCCCTAACGTACTGCCAAAGTGCCATTAAGCCTACCATTAAATTTCCCCCATGGGGGTTAAATAAAGGACAATTACTAAACAAAAGCATTTAACCTGCACTAGTGGGTACATAAAAGCAGAGGCATCTTTGAAACCAGGCAATGTCATTCTAAACTGAACCATTATCTAATTATAACCTGGTAATCAATGTTTTTGAGTTTGTTGCACAAAATGAAATAAAAAATAACACAAAAACAGTTAAAAGTGAAAAAAGCATACCAAATGGACACAGGCACGATGTTCAGTCAGCGACGACAGAGGGAACTTCGAACCATCGCAGGTGTCTTGGTGTTGAAATTGAACTTGACACAAGTCCACAGGGTACCTTTTATTCACTTTGAGACTGTTTCTTTCCCTACTTCACTGAAGTGCAGTTTTTTTGAGTTCACAGCATTTAAACTCTGCAATCATTGGAATAAGTACTTCTTTAATATGCCTTCTAAGGATGCCGTACCAAGTGTCCATAACACACCTTTTCCATTCGAGTTTGTAAAATTACTTTGTTTTAATAGACATTTGTAATTTGTAAATTGAATGCATTTATGTAAGTCACTTTGACATTGCCGTTCTCAGTGATTGAAAAGTGTTTATTTTTTTAGTTACTTTTATATCGCTTATTTTTATTACCTATTGATGGTTTTTATTGTTTTGGTTAATACAATTTCATTAAACCCTAATTAACCCAGCTGAGTGCATAGGTTATCAACAATATGTCAGATAAGGTTACGGACACCCCAGAGTGGACATTATGGTAAAATGGCCTTGATATGTCAGCTTTGGGCTATTATTGAGAGATTACCTACGATATATATATTTTAACATAACAGCTGGTTTATACCTCTGTGGAAAGGTAAACATTTATTGAAACGGGCAATCAGCACACAAACCGGAACCACCTGCTGATATTTCCTCAGCGTAGAAACACCAACGTGGGTACCTGCTACAATAGTCTCCCATTTTCTCTCAAAAACCACAGAGAGATTTTGTCTCTTTCGGGTGGCGAGAGGATGCTAAAATCTACAGTCCTTTCTATTCTACAGCCAGCTAGATCGATGGAGATCCTCATATGTCCCAATTTTGAAAACTTAATCCATTTCAGACAGGGAGGGAAAACAATTAAACAAAAGACGCCATTCCTCTTCACTTCACCATTCGGCTCTCGTCCGCAAGTCCTTTCAGACATATCAGCAAGGAATCAGTGTGCACACGCATACTGCTCAGTAATTGCATATAGATACACATTCATAGACAAATTGCTTTTCAGATGTAAATGCATATGCGTGTGGAAAAACAAAAGATACAATTATTCTCCAAAGCTTGTTTATGTATTTTCAGAACTCGTATCTCAGATACAAGTCTGCCAAGACCAAACGGAGCTAGGGTGGCAAACTCTGTTCCTCGTGGACTGCAGGTTCTGTAGGTTTTAGAGTCACCTCTCCGTTAGCAACTGATTTTCACCTGGCAGGTTTGGTAAGGATCTCAAACTCAGGAGCGCAATTAAGGGGTGAGGTAGAAGGACTGCCATGAGAACCTGGGGCCTTTGAGAACGAGTTACCCAACCCTTAAATCGAACTGCCGCACCGTCAAAGCTAGTCTCTCTTCATGGTTACAGCAATCGAGAATTACAGACCAATCGGAAGCCACCTGGCTTGGTCGGCCATATTGGTTGTGTATATATATATATATATATATATATATATAACACTACAATTAAAGAGGTTTTGTTTATATTAAAATGTACCACAATTCTGTGTCTAAGACAGAAACTGCTTTTTCTTCCTTCTGTTTCTAGGTACAGACAAGACAGCTTTAGTCTAAATATAGCGCTTCTGTGTCATTATCACTGCATAAAGCCCACTAAAGACGCATTCTAGATCTAGAGATTTTCAAATCATAGAAGATGAATAAATACTATACAAAACAGCAAATGATTCTGAAACCTCTCCCTGGTTCTCCCAGCAAGTCAACAAAAAAGAAGAAAAAAAAATCTTAATTGTAATACCTTAAAACTTAGTTTCACTGCAATTCTGTACAGATCAAAATGGGTATAAATTTTTACTGCATACTTTTAAAAAAGCCTAAAGGATGTATAACGTTGGTTGTCAGCATTAGAGGCAACAGCATTTTGTTTTAGGAGTCACTGTAAACATCGTAAGGCCTAGGCGTAAAGTGGCGATCCTCGAGGTGGCAGAGACCCGTCACTGGAGGCCAGTCAGGGCACGGAAACGGAGAAGCAAAACTACGGTCGTTTTTGTTGGACACCACCAAAGACAGACAAAAAAAATAAATAAATTCCCTTTTGCGTCAAATAAGGCAGTGATCCACGCCAGGCCAGGGGGTGGGGGTGGGGTTGGGTGCCCTCAGAAAAACAGTGCCCCCATGCCTCCCATTTCGGCCTGTTCCTTGACGAAGATCTCGAAGTATTGGTAAATGATGGTGACCGCCAGCAGGATGCCGGTTCCCGACCCTATCGCCCCCAAGAAGTCCGCCAGAACCGACAGGGCCCCAATGCAAAGGCCTCCAAAGGCAGCGGCCGTGGGGATGTACCTGGAGGGGGGGGGGGGGGAGACAGCATTTCAGAAGTGGCCAATGGTGCTCCGTAAATAAGCATGGGAATATAGGGGGGGCCGGCAGTTACCTGTTGAGCTCGTGGACCATGGAGGTCTCTCTGTGGCCTCTCATCACCATTTGCTGCTCCTTCAGCTGTTTGGCCACCTGGGGGCAGTATTGGACAAATGTGTGTAAGTAAACCAGCGAAAAAATGCAGTTCTGTTATAGGAGGCAGCGACGGTACTAGAAAGCCAAGGGTCTAGAAAGTTAGAGATATCGTTTGGAATCAGGCCACATCACCGAAAACATACACCCTAGAGCTATGATGAAAGATTCTAGTCTCACAATATATCCATCTCGTATTGTGATTAAGGAAATAATTTGGGGTAGGATTCTTGTGTAAAGACCACGGCGCATCTATGCAAACCACTCACGTCTTTGGCGGAAGATCCCGAGACGTCGATCCACGTCTTGGAGAAGAAGGCACAAGAGCCGAGCATGAAGACGATGTAAACCACCACATGGATGGGGTCCACCAGAACGGCCCCCAGGGACTCAGGAGGGGACAGGTAGTAACACAGACCACCTACAGGGTAGGACCGAGCAGGGCCGCCACTGCTGACATCCTGTAGGGGGCAGCGCAAACGCAATCACGTAAACCACACGAATCGACGCAGAAGGAAACCGGTCCATATGCAGCAAACGTTGGCCACGCAAGTCTACAACAGCACACGGAGGAGAGTCTTGGTCCATACCGCCCACTGTCCCAGAAGGTTGACCAGGAAGTTTCCGCTGAAGCGCACAGACAGCATCTGGGAGATGACGTAGAGGTTGGAGACCAGCGCAGACTGGAGGATGATGGGGATGTTGGACGTGTAAAACAGCTTGATCGGGTAGCTGCTGTACTGCCCACGGTAACGGGCAGACTTGATGGGCAGGTCGACCCGGAAACCCTGAGACAGGAGGGGGAAACAACGCTCATACCGTTCGACTCCACGACGCTTGTACCGTTCGACTCCACGACGCGTGCGGTATCCATGCATCGAAAAACTGTGCGCGTTTTACTTATTTATTTTACTTTATACACTTCCTCTCCCTGTGGTGAGCACTTCAATAACTAATCACAGCTCTTACACCAATGCTAATTGAGCTACTGGGAACTGAAGTAAATGTTATTCAGGAAGCCAACATTTTGTCAAAATGAGCAGAGAAGATGAGAAGATGAAGATTGTCCATCTATACATCATTGTACTGTTCTCCATTAAGGAAAACATGTCATATGGTAATCAAAAAACAAAAGCATTGTTTTATATGCATTTATATGCAAACAATACCGCTATTGCAATACAAAGAAGTTTTTTAAAATACAGCAATCCAGTTTTGTGTACATTTGTCGAGATTTTCAGAAGCAGAAAACCACACACAATCCCAAAGTGGGATTAGGTTCAACCTTCAGCTCTGACACCTTATCACTACTGCCCAGCTGTGGTGGGAGGGGCCACTGGGAACCGTCACTCATCTCCTGGCGCATGTTGACTGGTCCTCAGTTCATAGAACCCCTTTGCTGCTGAGCAACACAAAGAAATGGGAGCAGGGGGTGGCACACATACCTGGAAGTAGATGACCACGGCGAAGACGAAGATGGTGGCGATGAGGTTCATCAGGTTGGGCAGGTTCTGCCGGTAGAAGGCTTCTCTGAGCGCACGCACCTTGTCTGCCCTGGTGGCCAGCAGGTGGAACAGGGCGATCACCGCACCTTCAAACTCAGTCCCTGCCACAGAAATGCAAGCAAAAGGTCCCCCACTCTGTCCTCGTACCCGCACGCAACGGTTCCCCAGTGCTTCACAGTTTTACACCGGGTCCACTTGTACAGCAGTGGATAAACCACTAGAGTGGCATTCTAACCAACAACTAGTCCATCACTCCAGGATGACCACCAAATAAAGACTATTTCACACAGTCTGTTCATTGTATGAAAGGAGGAAAACGTTATGTCTGCACCTCTGCCAGTATTGATGGTAGTTGGGCTGAAGGCCTTCCACACAATGGTCTCGCAGATGTTGGTTGCGATGAAGAGGGAGATCCCGGAGCCCAGACCATACCCCTTCTGGAGCAACTCGTCCAGGAGAAGCACTATCATCCCTGCCACGAAGAGCTGCCCGGGATCATAACGTTAGTGCGGACCATGTCATTACATGCGCCGCGGCACGCGTCACCCTGACTGCATGCCCACCCACCCCCCCCCCCTTACCCAACACACACGGGGCTGGCTCACCTGGATGATGATGATAAGGCAGATTCCGGCACCCATCTCCGCAGGGTCCCCGTACATCCCAGTCATCACGTACACGATGGCCTGGCCGATGGTGATGATCATACCAAACACTGGGACACAGAGAACTCAGTCAAGTCAGCCGCACAATGCAAAACCCTGCCCTGGGTACATTATACACTCCAGATAAGAGCACCAGCTGCACGGAAAATATAACACGCAAACTGCTTTTCAATGATTCTGGCTAGCGTCCGTTACGTTTTCGTTATAACAACAGTAGGCATACATACATGTACCGAAAATAGTTATTATTGAATATTCACAAAAAAAGGTTGATTCTGAATGCTAAAAAAAAAAAACTGCAGACATTGGAACGCGTACGTTTTTGGGCTCCGTTGAAGAGGGCCCTGTCCTTGGGCGTGTCTCCGACCTCGATGATCTTGGCGCCGGCCAGTAGTTGCATGATGAGGCCAGACGTGACGATGGGGGAGATGCCCAACTCCATCAGGGTGCCTGTCCGCACCACAAACACAGAAATCACAACCCAAAGCCCGGCAGGCAGTTCACCCCTCGCCGGATGCCCTTGTGCCCAGACGACGGCGTGCGCCTTCGAAGGGACTTCCCACACAAACTGCAGCCAATCAGGCTCATGCAAAGAAAATGCAGTTGCCATTTTTTTGTCTTGCCTTAATCCAAGCAGTGAAGAGTCAACAGTAAAAGGGCAACTGGCATTTATACATAAGGACTTTATAATACTATGTGATTAAGGTTAATTCAGGCACTCAACGACAAGAACCTGCTTTTAGGTCAAATATAGATTAAATGACTTACATTTTGACAGTTTTTTATTTAATGCCTGAAATTTATGTCTGTATGTATGTGTATGTATGTCTGTGTATGTCACTGTCAAAAGCACCATGGCAACAGATAATCAGCTTTACCCCTGTTAGAAGCCAGGATAACTCTCATCCAATAGAAAGGATCAGCTGAATCTGAAGACATGATCCCAAATAGAGGAATCTGGAAAAGATAAAATAAACCATCATGGTTTCTCATCCGTTACCCAAACACTGAAATGTGTGTGGTTAGTACACAGGTTAGTATAGAGACTGCCAGCTCATTGACAGGAGGGTTACAGCTTAAAACGGCCAGTGGGAAGTTGCTTGCACCAGAGTCGTTTTAGCGTCAATGCTAGGGCAGTCTAAACAAATGGTGAGCTAAATGCGAGGAGTTAAACTCGTGACAATTAGAGAAACTGTCAGCAAACACAGCGCAGGAATAAACCTCACCTGGCAACAGACTAAAAAAATGAAGAGGGTGATAGCCGTCCATAGCACCTTTTCTCTGAACTGGATCTGTAAAATACGACCACACAGATGCACCAAACCTGGTTTTGGAACCACTAACACAAAAAGTGTATCCTAAAAACAAATTGAATTGAAAATACAGCAAAACCTGTTTGCTATTATGGCTACTTGCTATACAATTCATGACAGTTATTTAGCAAATTATTAAACAAATTTAAAGCGAATGTCTGCAATCGTTGTATACTCGTTTTCTAGGATAATTTAATAAAAGTCATGTTTAACTGAATTTCCAATCGTCTCTTACCTTTCTCTCTGGCTTCTGTATTTCAGGTAGAACAGCACAGAAGGGCTTAATAACTTCAAGAAACTTAACTTCGTTTGGAGGAAAAAACATAAAACTATCAGAACAGCTCAAAACTGCTGACGCTTTCAAAATTTTGAGAGTATTTCGAGTAATGGTGATAGCGAATTTCCAATGGTAGCGATTTAATATATGGAACAACAACAGAACTCCCGTTACATTGCATCTGCAGGCGCATTCGATGAATTCCATTTTGTTTGTTGACATAGTTCGCCATTGCAAAGAACAAAACACACTAGAACATTTTTGGAAAGAGTTGTTTGGCCTGCCGAGGCACTGCTTAGTCGGGTAGGCTACTACTAAAACGGTTAATTACTACAAATGCAGCGTAATGCATGCTGTCTAGCAATCGCAGACTATGGTTCTGTGAAAGAAGACCCTACCTGTATGTTTTAGACGTAAACCAGATCATACTTACTTCCCATGTTTACACCGGCGTAGTTGTCTGCGACACCAAATGGAAAAAAAGTTGGAATACTAAATATAAACGTTGTTTTGGACAAGACTCCTAATCTAGCAGCTTTTTCTCCGCATAGAGAACGCCGAAGGAATGAACACGTCACGTGACGTTTCCTACAAAATCAAAATGGCACAAGAGGTGTATGCCAAAAAAACGCGTCATCGTACGTCTTTGCTTTCTATAAATGATTGAAACTAGACGATAAATCCTGGAATGAAATAACGGACGCCACAGCATTACTACTTAGACGACGCATGATGTTTTTAAATAGGCGTAACACATGACGCGCCGGTTGAAGTGTACTGCACTTGCTATTCGATTCCACTTGTTGGATATATTTGTCCTTTCCAAACCACTACCATTTATTAGCTTTCCTTTTTATGAAAATGACTGTGTACTTTTAGGAGGCAGTTTTACTGACGCCGCTGTGCTTAGTAGTGCCTACTTGATTAAATAATTAAGAAAATATGTACTTATTCACACTTAAAATGTATTGTGATTTCCTCAGAAAAAATGTTTTTTCTATATAATTTTTTGAAATGTTAAGCTAATTATAATCTAACCGTTATTTAAACTGTAGGCCTACTGAATATAAAGATTATTGCATAGCGTTTGAATTCACAAAGAATAAATAAGCATTTAACGATTATTAAAGATATCCACATGGTCTTTCGCCCTGAAAGATGAAACACTGACAGCAAAAGTCAAGCCTGACATTAATAGCATGCAAGAAAAAAGAATACAGAAAAAAACTACTTCTCCCTGGCATCCAAAATTTAGCAGAAGTACACTAACATTGCTACACAATATTAAGCATTAGAAGTAGAAGAGGGAGAAGGGTGCTTAGTTATGGCCATGGGCTGTTATGCTTTTACCAAGTGAAGTGAGGCACTGGGTTTGGGGTCTCGGGGAAAATGAGGGGACTAAAGGTACATTTGACCATGCATGAGCCGAGCGCTCTCTCTGCTCATAAGCAGAAACGACGTGTGATGCCTAACTATTCACAGCATTTCAAGAAAAAATTATCTAGCCTGGGAAGTAATTATTTTGCACTTCCGCCATTTGTTACCTGTCACCTTCTGGATGTGTCCAGAGCTTATTACCTGCACACAGAATAGCCTGCCCTCTGTTGGAGGAGTAGTCTTAATTCTTTCCCTGCGTCGTCTGGTGGGTCTCAAGGGTTGGATGGCTTTCCGGTTTTCTGAGGTGAACAGTACGGGTCTGGTTGGACAGAGCACGAAGCCAAACAAAGTGTATGCAGAAGGGCGACCTGAGACTGTAAACCCATTTCAGATACATGGACACTTAACATTAATCTTAATATGTGTTATAACCTAACAGTACATGTGATTTGTCTTATTCATCATAATAAAGTTTTGACAAGGACAACCAGGGAGCATTCAAGGACCAATGCTTCACATTGACAATTGTTTTTTTAATTTATTGTCAAGACACTTTCTAGTTCAGAGTGGCATCCAGAGAGAATAACTGTATAGCTGGCGCCTGTAAAATCAAACCAGTTATCTGCAAACCCAGCTATATTCCAGTTACAGCAAGAATTATATGGATTCTCATTTGAAAATATCAATAAAACTTTTTCAGTTACTGTATGCGTAATGATATTTTGCACCTCACGGCCCTACCTGACATTTGTCTTGGCGACAGTGCAGAGTATACTTCCATCTTGTGGTCATTAATATCTTTGCAGAATATACTTTGGCATCCTGGCAGTAACTCCGTCGCTGGCTGGACATTTTCATGAATTGGATGTTATTCAAGATTTTTCACTTGCGGCCACAAACTTGGCTTGCTTATGTAGACTTCGCTGGCACCGGTCCCACCGAATGTGACCTCCGCCTTATCCGGATCTAAACTGAAAAGCTTGAGATAAATGATGCATGAAACACAATGGGCACGACCTTGGCAAGCTGCATTGAGAGCCGGGAAGAGAAGAAATCACTGAAAGCGGCGCATATTTGACTAAATCCATTGTCAGAGATTCTCCTATATTGTTTCTCAGAGGTACCCACATCATGGAGCGCAGGCCAAATTTGTTTCAATACGACCTATGGTTTGGACTGCACAGGTGTGCATAATGAAGAGAAATTACAAATATACGTTTAGGTTTTTTAAATAAATGAATCCCGCAGCCTTGTATTTAGCAAACGGTTATATTGTTTGCCTTCTTCCAGTCTGCTGAATTAAAATTACTGCAACCGGAAGAAACTGTGAAAATGGGATATTAGTCTAAGATGTGGATTGCACCCCAAACTATTCTGACCATGTCTTTCATGAAAATATTGTTATATTATATTACATATATATTATATATTCATTGTGTTCTTGTGTTCCACATATTTGGGTCTACTACTGTTTTTCATGGTAACACAACCATTAATTTCTGGCACCTTTGATTACAAAAAAAGATAATCCAGGTTTTTTCAAGTGTGAAAATGAAAGGATTTGTTTTGGATTGTGTCTTTGTGTACAGCACTGCTTTATGTTTTATAAGAATAATAGCTTTTTGTGAAAGAATGGTCAATGAAGATGACTGAAGCAAGTGAATAAAAGGAAACCAGTGGTACAGACAAACATCCTTTTATGCCCTGGATGGATGAATAGTTTATCTCGGAGATCTAAAGAGTCCACACATAGTAGTTGTGTGTCAAATTATCTCTTTCACAGTGTGGCTGTGTGTAAGTTCACCTCTGTCACACTGTCACTGTCTGTGTTCAGCTCCATCACTCTGTCACTGTCTGTGTTCAGTTCCATCACACTGTCACTGTCTGTGTTCAGCTCCCTCACACTGTCATGTCTGTGTTCAGCTCCATCACACTGTCACTGCCTGTGTTCAGCTCCATCACACTGTCACTGTCTGTGTTCCGCTCCCTCACACTGTCATGTCTGTGTTCAGCTCCATCACACTGTCGCTGCCTGTGTTCAGCTCCATCACACTGTCACTGTCTGTGTTCAGCTCCATCACACTGTCAGTATCTTTGTCACCGTAACACATTCTGCGCTTTCACATTGTAGCTGTCTGTGTCACTCTGACAATTTCTAACCAGGTCTGTCTCACTGTAGTCTGTATACCAGCGAGGCTTTGCAGGTTTATCACTGTCATGCCGAACGAGTGCTTTTTGAACACATGCATAATTCATTAAAGTTCCTGCATAAATGACTGGAGCTCGCTGAAACTTATCTATAGAATAGGTGCCTTTGGTGGCGTTCAACACTTGGCAGCCCCCTCTCGTTTAACTTCTCAGTCGTTAATGTCCTCCAATGCCCAATGTGCTCACGCTCACTTGCCAATGTGGTACAACCCTTCAAGATTCATCTCAAGCAGTTTTTCTAGGTAAGAAAATGTGGTTATTCTGATGTGAATCACTATTAAGAATTAACATTTTGATTTCACATACAAATTCATAACAATTGGGAAATCCAAAATGTATCTATTTTGATAGATGTTCAAGGCTTGATTGAAGTGTAGAAAAATAAATTATAAAACATTGGGAGGTGTGTTTTTATTTTATCTTTATGGATAATCAGAGGGACTATCGGGACTCTAAAATGTGTCCCTCATCATTTCCACAATTCCTCAAATAAGATAGAAGTGAGTGTTAGTGTTGGTGTGTGTGTCTTTGTACACATTAAGGATATAGTCAAACCGTATTAAGATACTTTCCAATGTATCGTTTCGACCAAACTGTTACATGTGTTACAAAAAGTGCAGCTTACGCAACAATTGTAAACGCAAAGAAAAAATAAAGATCAGACATCAGTGACACAACACTCTCTTCTTTGTGATAAATTACTGTAAATTCTTTTAGATTAAATATTGATTTGCACATGTAAAAACAGAGATCATTACAACTGCTGAGAGACAAATCTTATGTTTGCGCTAGAACCATTGCCACATCAGCACCTGCAGTTCATGCCTCCGCCGCCAGTGGTCCCTGTTGTAAAAGTCTTGAGTGTGTTGAATGAAAAAAATTCAAAGACTAGCCGCAATGCTCTTGCAGTTTCACTGCAGACGTACCATTTAGCAATGGTACGTCAAATGTTAACAAGAATGATTCATCTGCAAATTCTATGCGATATCACCCCGACTATTTGCTTTTATGACACTGTTAGAATGTATTACCGAGAAAGAGAATCTCAACCCCCATACAACTCAACTTAAAGTTTCGTACAAAAATGCACCAAATATAACAGGTGGATCACCACTTCGGCAAAATCATTTGCATGTTTAAATTTGTATTCCGAAAAACAATTCAAAATATAAAAAGAGTAGAAAACTACTTTGAACAGGAGGCTGATCCTCAATCAATCGATCCATCAATCAAATTGTATTAGTTATAGCGCATCTTTACAATTGGAATTCGCGTTATGTGATTTTATGTTATGTGAAAGCGTTGCACAGATTGTATATTCACGAGGGATTGCAAAAAACTGAGTACCAAGTGCCCAACTGGCAAAAATCTGGAAAATGATTTCCTGCCCCAGAGGCAGTCGGGAGAACTCCGGGGAAATGGCATAACTTGTTAAGAAGACTTTAAAAACGAGCTACTTGTTAACTTAAGAATGAGATGCACATATCTCATTAATATGACTGGTAAGTCATTAATATGTCTGCTAAGGCAACCTACGCACGAAGAAGAAACAGCTTGTTGCCCAACTTCAGAGGTTCTCAAACTGGGGGACCTTAGAGACTGCCCAGGGGGTCCGCAAACTAAGTACATTTTATACACTTTTGTCAGTCCGTTTCTCAGTAGGGGGTCCGTGATTGATGTTGCATGTGAAAAAGGGTCCGTCAACCAAAAAAACCTACTTAATACCTCAGTATAGAAGAGAGCTCTCAAAACGCTTAATGATTTGAAAAACTCTAAATTTGAAAATCCTTAGTTTTAGGCCGATACTTCAGGGTGCCTATTGCCTGGAAAAAAAAACATAATAATAACAAATTATTATTATTGTTATTATGCTATTAGTCTTCTAAAAATATATATTTTTATGCGGCTTTTTAAATTAAAGGTATCTATACTAACAAAATAATGTTTTTTATTTGGTGTTCATAACTAGCCTTCAATGCAAAATGCAATATTAAATTGGCCTGTACAGGTTTATCGCCTATATATGTACAGTTTGCATGTACAAAATTCAAAATGTTACGGTTCCTTTTCAACTTGATATATCAGGGTAAACCGGAGACACATGTCGACTTACTGGTGGAAATTCTGTACTGTACTATAGAATACAAAAGTCTACAACTATATTCGATAAAGGTAAATAAATTACCGATCGATTGATCTGTCGCCTACTCAAAAATAAAAAATACACATTTTATTATATTTAGCAGAACTGTTGTTTAAAAGGTCAGGAAAAGACCCTAACCGCGGTGATGGAGATGAGGCAGACTATGTATTCATTATCACAGTTATAGATTTTTGCCGACGGGAAGGGACGGCCAGCAAAAAACGGGGGGAGATTAGAGAAACAGAGAAGTCGCTATTTCTTGCTATCCTCACAGTCTGAAACGGAACCCGGCTTGGCAGCTAGCCCGTTGTCTCCGCCTTTCTGTTCCTTATGAATTAATTAGAGAAACGATTTCTTACATTTATGCCGACGGACTACTGTAACGCCGCCTGACTGTTTTAAATTTTTACGTTCTTTCATTAGATACTATACATTAGATATTATATATATATTATATATTACCATTCCTACATGCTATGTAAAAGCACTAAACCTATATACGTCCATAATGTATGTATTCTTTTTCCCAACGTTGTTTGTATGATTAATCTCCTTGACGCCACAGGCCAACTGGCACAGTTATTAGTGAAAGTGAAGAACGGGATAAAAGGTAAGAGATAATCGGAGACTGTTTTCACGGCCATTGGGTTGGCTGTTATATGGGAATTCAAGGTAAAATACTTAATAGCCAAAGCAAGAGATTCCATAATAAATTTGGGTTTCTCAGAATAGGTTCCCGTTATGCTCATTTCATAAAAAGCTGAACTAGAACCAAACTAAAAAACTATTCTTAATATGGGTTTAATTAAGATAACTCTTTTTCAGCTAGGCAGATGGGAAATATCGAAGTCTAATGAAAAAATAATACCAAATGGTATTTACAACTTGGTCATATGCAAATTCCCAATGGCAGCATGATGACTAATATGATAACTAATAAAGACTAATACGGTAACTCTTTTACAGATTAAAAAATAATACAGAGCAAGAACCTCAAAACTGAATTAAGTAAATCCTCAGCAGTGATTACCTGCTTATGCCGGCGCCCTCTTGCTCTTTAAAATGACTACAGAACAAGTCGTATCTGGGCACGTACGCATTCCCCCTTAACTCCCCATCTGGTTCTTGGCGCCTGTTTAGTCATCAGTTAAGGCGTTGCTCTTTTTCACAGTTCCCTGATGAAAATGTATATATTACAGTGTAGGCCTATATCAAACTTTTGCAAAACCTAGACAAACAAAACCTCGACAAATGGAATTTCCCTACGATGGAGCAATGTCACGACAAGGGCATACGTGAAGCACCGTTTTCGTAGGAAACCCTCAGGCCTGTTGTATTTAACAACGTACATCGTATCATCAAATATGTGCCAAGTTCAACATTAAATAGCCTCTATACAAAATAAATGGGAGAGGAGATCGTGCTGCAGTCAAGCAAAACGTACATACCACAGTTTGTAGGCAACAGCGTCACATGTCTGCGGAACCATAACCAGGACACATTTTTGAGACTGGACTGCAATGTAACATATTCACGAACCTTCCAAATCAGGCTGTGTAAATGTCTTGAGCAAAATACTGACCGTCGTCAGTAGTCAGTAGTTTTTAGTTGATCGTTTGTATTGGTGGTTCACAGTGAGTTAGTTCTGTATCTTACAAGGTGAGATGTTAAATAGGTCTATGATTCAAATGACTTGTTCTTCATTAAAACAGGAGGGTGTATTGTGAATTTGAACGGCAGGACTGCCTGCCAGTATTCTTCAAGCAGAAACAGGGGCATGAGGTGGGGTGCACCCAGGTGTAGATGACAGACAGGCACAGCACACTCCTGTCATAGTCAAAAATGTACCTGACCAGAAAGTCAATTTAATAATCAATTAAACCGCCAAATTCAATTTAAATCCGTTTACTACGCAACTACAAAAGTATGACAATAGACACATAGACACTCACTGGCTGTATTTCACAACGCTCACGCATTGTACCTATTTGACTTCTTGTATGTTTGTACGATTGTGTGTGTTTACGATTATGTGTGTGTGTGTGTGTGTGTAAAGACATTATTGAGACGGTAAAGAGAGGATTGCGAAGAAACAAAACAAACCTCGATTTTTTTTTTTTAATTCCAAGCTGCAGGAAGTCATGCATTTAACCGCATTGTCTAAAAACCCACTCGAAACGCCAGCTGAAAGTGCTCTTCTTCTACAAAGAGACGATGTCACGCAAAACTTTGCAATGATTTAAACTTTGCTACAACAATGCAATCAATACATTAAACAGTTTGCTGTTGCCCTTTTCGTTTTTAATATTTATCTGTTTTCACGAAACTTATGAGTAAACTAAACTTAACGTTAACTAGATCTAATTCACGGATCAACCTTATTGCTTGGTTTTACTCGGCATTAATATTTTCAGCTTCAAAAGTGTTTAACCAGCAAAGCATTTAAAAGGCTGAACCCACTAAGGCGTTTAATTCTTCAGACTGCTTGGAGTCTTGTGGTATTCTGTAGAAGAGGCGCATTCTTCTTTATTAACACCTCTTTCCTTTTTGAAACTGCTGACATTAATAGGTCATTTCAAACATTATTAGAGTCATCTGATAAAACATCTCTATCCTATCATAAATGTTTATTCTGACCCCTTTCAGACTACTAAATTACGTCATAAAAATATATCTGCTGTTCCTGCCTTTCATGCTCATTTCTACAACGTAAACATTTTTTTAAACGCAGTAATGTATTTTTCCTGTTTTTGTGAATTTCAAGTGTTGTTAGGGGAGAACAAAAGGAGAAAACATCGGTCGTGTTGTAAGAAGTCTTTTAAAGGAAGCCCGGTGTAGTCGGGAAGGCGTCGAGGCAGTGCCTGCAGACAGTGGCCCGCAGTTCAGTCGTCATGGAAACCGGAGTAGCAGGCAGCCACTCAGACACATCCAGCGACTCTCTTCTTATTCCTTCATTTTACAAAACTGTGATCTCTTATTGTAGACAAACAGACAGACAAGCACATGCTCAGGCAAACGTGTTCTCTGAAAAAAAACATGTGCGGAGAGGAATACTCAGATAAATGCATGCTCAGACAAACATACGCTCAGAAAAGTACGCACTCAGACAAATGGAGACGCAGTCCCAACTCAACTCTAAAGTCACTGGCACCGTGTGATGTTACTGTGCAATCTGCATTCCGCCTGCACACAGCCTCCCTGCAGACAGTCTGTGAGACACACCAGCCTCTCAGTTCATACAGACACTAGCAAATCCACCTGGAGAAGCTATTCCTAAACACTGCACTCACAGTCATATGAACATATGAACCATGTTTAAAGGTGTGCCACTCTTTAAACCAAAAGCAGAGCAAGCTCGAGTTCATCAATGTTTTTGTGTTTCCTCACTGGGTCAGTAGACGAGTCAGAACGGGCCCTGTGCTGTGTTACTCTCAGTTCTTGTCAGAGTGGCAATCAATAGACAGATCAGCCTTGCAGGACTGGTGTCTGCAGCTCAACATTGCATTTATGTTCTTTAGAGACTTTGGGTTTACTGTAACAAAGTTAATGGGTTTACATTCCTGTATAATGCACAGGACATAGTGTATTTTTTTTTGCGACTTGTTGAACACAACCGAAGGGGGGACCGCGGACAACACTTATGGTGTGATTGATGGTGACTGACCGCTGAAGGAATGACATTTGCAAGTACACGAATATCAAAGTGTAACAGGTACTTTTTTGTATTCAGGAATTCATACCCCAAACAGCAGGAAGCCACTCAGACACATCCAGCTACTCTGTTGTTATTCCTTCATTTTACAAAACTGTGATCTCTTATTGTAGACAACCTCCACGGTTTATTTTCAGTTTAAGGTAAAACTGTACTCAGAATCATGCGTACGGTACAATTATAATTAAACGTCTTTATAGGATTCTATAAGATTACCAGGATTTGCTCGCCGAGACAAACAAACAACTAGTCCACTGATTCTAAGGGGCTGCTGCCAAATCATCTGAATATAAGTGTCAAAGTCGCCCAGACAAAGGCTTGCGGTTGAAAGATCCTGTGAAGCGATGTTGGGTTTTCTCTGCAGCGTCCTAGCCCCTGTTCATGCTGAGGCTGGTATGAGTCATCTGCTCATTCAGATCTGGACAAAAGCTTGCAGCGTCTGTTTCCCATGCAAACACCCCGCTGCCGCTGTTCAGATCACTCGGCGAAGCGCATGTCTTCGCCACTAACACGCAACCGGAGTGCAAGATTCACACCTACAAAACCATCGTGCAAATTCACACTGTTAAATAAACACCCACACCAACAGAAGTCACATTTGAGTGGAAACACGTATTTAGGTATTATCTCAATCGTACGGCTTAATTTACACACACACCCCCCACACACACACACTACCCAAGGCAGAGTGTAAAATATTGCACTACTGGTAAAAATCACATAAACACATTTATGCAAAGAATTTGAAATATGTTTGGTGCACATTTGGTGCACCTGCCTGGCCACTCTAAAGGTCACATGAAAGAGATCTTCTTGTTCTAATTACAGGTCAATCATGAGGGAATTCTCATACGGCCTCGCTACAGGTCAATCATGAGGGAATTCTCATATGGCTTTGCTACAGGTCAATCATGAGGGAATTCTCATATGGCCTC
>JAOYSI010003145.1:0-14519 GCA_025775065.1 Hiodon alosoides
CTGAGCACAGAGAAACAACATGAACACAGGGGCCTGAGCACAGAGATCTGAGCACAGTGAAGTAAAGTGACCACTGGGGCCTGAGCACAAAGAAAAGAGGTGAACACGGGGGCCTGAGCACAGAGAAACAATATTAAAGAGTAATTCTCCCATTTTGAATAGTAAAGAATAAATCACATTTTTAAAATGTATTCCTGCAGGCACCAAGATGGTCAACACGTAAAAGTACTAACCAAGACAACAAAATTTTGGTTGACCAAATTTATCCCTGAATGTTTGGCAAACCATTGGACTGTAATTAGTGAGTCACCCATGTAGCCCTGTCAATCTGAATTTATGTCCGTCCATATTGGTAAGTGTCAGTGATCCAGACTGAGTTTCAGTCATCAAAAAGTGTCCATCAAAGAGAGGGTGAGCACAATTGCTATCACTCGTCTCTGAGTGAGGGTTTCAGGGCATCAGAATCAAAGCTGGACAAGATTTTAGCCAGTGTCAACATGCGTCAGTCTCAGCAAGTTAGTGCGAGTCACGGTGTAGGAGGGGCTTCATCTCTGTCAATCAGACTGTGGTGTTGATGTGTGTCAGAGAGAGTACTGGCACTGTACAGGAAGGAGGATTTCACCTGCACCAGCTCCTCCTTGCTGTTGAACTGGGACACCAGGACGTTCTCTCCGTCTGACACACGGGTGAGGGAGATGCCCAGCCGCCCGCTGGCACGGATGTGGCCATCAGGGGGCAGTGTGCGGTACAGCATGTTTCGCATGATTTTCACCAGGTTAAAGGAGGGGTGCATGGGTCCAAGAAACCGCTTTCGGGCCTCCTTGGCCACATCAATAATGTTGGCTCCCGCTTCACCTGGTGTCCCAATAATAAACAAATAGGCATTATTAGCAGAGATAGGATGACATTAGTTTGCCTTCTGTGTCTTGTACAAAGTAAACATACAAACCCATGCTCTACAAATTACTAAGGGCAATTGACTGCCTTTAAATGCCAATAAAGAAAAGATGACACAGTGCTGAAAGTTCTATCATTCAACAGGTTTATAGGGGGTCGTCATCGTTCGTTCGTTCTAATGGTTCTGGACTAGTGTAAACAACATTTGAAACAAGTCGAACTAAAACTGTATCCAGTTCCTCCTGATACTAAGGCAAAATAAGTAAAACCAGGCATAATATCTGCACTTTCATGCCCATCATGGTGGGATTAATATTACCATAGTAACACGTAAAGGATTGCTACACATGTCACATCTCCACGCGACAGCCGTGGGCCGGAAGAGTAGATGCTGCAGCCAGATACGTACCCAAACATGCACCGCTGACCAAGGCTGATGCGGTGAGGGCCCCCGCCGACGCTCCATATATGTGACGGGCATTGTCCACTAGAAAGGGCGCCTGTTCCTGTAGGCAGCTCGCAACGCCGACGTGATAGATGCCCAGAAAGCCACAGCCGGCAAACGAGATATTCCAGGGCGAGTCCAGAGGAAACATGATGGTAGCCTAATACGAGGACACGCAGGTCCGGCGTGCAACCGGGACAATTCGGCCAAATATTTAAAAAAAAACAGCTAGCTGAACTTAAAATTACGTTAAAAGGGACACTATCTCGGAGACTCCAATATCTCAGTCACGAGTCCTCAGTAAAACTTCCACGGTACCAGTAGCTAATTGGCCTGCTATACTAAGTCATCTTTCTTTTCCGCTGTCATAATGGTTTTTGCTTCCATATTGTTATGAACTATCAACTTGACATTCCTGTTTACGTTATTTTTGTCGCAACCCCTAAGAATTCCTTTGCTTCGCTTCTCTTTCACTTTCTTTATCATGTGTTCGGAGATCAGTTGTACACTTTCAGTCAGCGCCAGTAAGTCCTAAATGAACGCAGAACCCCACCTGTCTATTTATTCGGCCTGTCCGGTTCGTGTTTTGTAACATCCTTCGCCCGGTTCGCTCAGGCTGGGAAGGCGGGGCGTACGGCCCGGAGGTGTAGCGTCAAGCTAAATTGTCCAATCGAACGCGGAGAATTGTAGAAGCCAGTAATTTGCTCGTTGCGGTTACCGCCTAAAGCCCACCCTTCTAAGAACTGACCGCTGTAAACACTCCGACTGGAGAGCCTGCGGTGACATTTACTCCAGAATGCAGTTGTCGACGAGGCTTTAAAGTTGAAATGTTTTTGGTCTTCTGGGAGTTTAACAACAAGAAAACAAACAGAAGAACTGTTTCTGACTCAACGTTAAATGATTAATACGTTACATGTTATATCTCGACGGTGTTCTCTCTCCGCCCTTCCTGCCCTGACCGCCTTGATAACACAGCGTTCCACTCGATAGGCATTCCTTAAGGGACAGTGAACCCTACACATCTTTTTCCCCATCGCATGAGAATTGTGTTTTTATGTTTTAAGATTTCTTAGTAACGGTTTAAGGAATTACATTCTGTGAAGGCCCTTGGAACAAACGGGCTCTTTGGGTCAAGAGAATGTACTTTGGGTTATGGATCTGTTGGATTAGAAGAACGCTAATTTGTTGGGGATTTCAACAAAACTAGAGATGTACACTCTACATTTATATTTTAGTCACTTAGCAGACTCCCTTATCCAGAGTGATGCACGAAAGTGCCACAGTTTAGGAGGGGAATAATAGAGTGGCACGTGCGGTAAGAGTTACCGAGCTCCCGTGCCTTACTGAGAAGTTCTGCAAGTAGGTACAAAGACAAGTGCTGCCAAGGAGATAACATACTAATCAATTACAAACAAGCAATATAATCAAGATTCCGTTTTTCCGTTTCCTCCTGACCGTCTGACTCGCTCAGGAAGGGCGTTCCACCGTTTGGACGCAAAGAAGGGAGCACTAGGCTTGCGGTTGTGGCAAATTGCAAGGGTCTGGTGGTGATGTAAGGTTGTATCTTGTTGTTCTCAACAGTGCAGGACATGTGTAAGTTACTGGACCAAGCAGCATGTGAAGTGGAAAATCAAAGCAGTGTGACAGAGCGCCAATCATACGTTTAACATGATCCTCAACCTTTTCACCTGAAATGGGTAACTGTCCTCCACTGGTCTTTCAGGGAAAGGCAAATGTACAACTACAAACAGCTTCTTGGAATTCTCCCTGCTGGTCATCAACACATAACTTAGTGTTTAAGTTTCCAAACAATGTTTTCTAGGTCATGTACACATTTCTCAAGAAAACATTGAGAAACTGGCTCGACATTTCCTCGGAGGCAATTGCTAGTTGAAGCACAGTGGGAACTGGGACAGGTCCAGTTTTTTTTCTTGTTCCATTCATATCGAATTGGGAATGTGACCCCTGTGAGTTAACTTATAAACATCAGAGAGAACAAAAAAAATCTGTTATCAAACATCACAGAAAATAAATACATGCTATCAAAAATCACAAATAATAAACACATGCTATCAAAAATCACCAAAAATAAACGAAAGGTTATCAAACATCACAGACAATAAATGTTATCATTGATAATCACGTAATGGATCCTTGATCAATGTCAGGAAGAAGGATCATTCAGTTTGCCAGTCATGTGATTTTCCCAAAATGCCCATAATTAAGATGCTATAGAGATCAAAACACATCTTCCCAGGAGAATCTGCTTGTTCCATTTAAACAGTTAATGTTGTTTTTAAGCCAAGCATAAACACCTCTATTAATGTACCGCTAGGCTACTTGGTGCAACAGTCGAGATGAAAGAGTTGCAAACAGTAGATGACAGATTGAAAAACAAGAAGGGTAACTGCTGTTGTACTGTTAATGTTGCTGTACTGTTAAAAAGCTGTAATAAAATACGCAGCTGTATAAATAGGTAAAGTGTAGAAGTTCTACAATCTGCGTAAGTCACTAATCTGCTAAGCAAATAACATTGTTTGTCAGTTATTAAGTCTGATTATTGTTTGTTGAGTCCAGCTTTATCACTGTTCCCGTGTAAACCAAATGTGAACTCATTAAAGAGCATGCTAACATAAATGACATCTACGCTATAACTCACGTGGGTTCTGTTAGAAGCTCTAAATTGGCATATAAAGCCGTGTTTCGAATGCCGAATCCCGTTACACCGAAGCCCTCTATAACCAGACAACAAGGATGGCACCTGTGGATCTATTTTGTAAGAAAGACATTCTTCCCTATTTGTCTGAGGAGATTTGTTCAGCTGGTCTGGGGAAAACACGGCTCTGACCAACTGTTTTGACCTCAATGTGTAATGCATGCCAACCAAAAGGAAAAAGGAAAGACTTTTGTCTTGTTAAACTGATTAAAATGGATTAAACCAATCAAAACCCCTTCTGGTGTGTCACATAAGACACCATGGGACCTGTCCTTGCAGAGTGTTGCTTGCCCACAGCTTGTTTTTCTTTCATCCAAGTAGACCTACCTGCTGTTTGACTCCAAGTTGCCGCTGATGCAGACATTAAGAAGCATGTTTAAACAAACATTTGGAATCACTTAATTATTTTCACCCACTTAAGAGTCACCACGTGTGCCAGAGACTCGACTCCTGACAAAGACATGGTTTTAATTCCAGGGAACAAGGGCTTCTGGAAAGAGACAGAGGAAAAGATGGAAACCAAAGTGACCAAAGTTCTGTTTTATCACACTGTAGTAACAAAACACCTCCTTAGCACGCTTCATCTAAACCAGCCCTGTTCAGCTAATGCTGAGATAACACACAGATAAGGATGATGACTCGCCAGGGTAATATTTACTCTTAACTAATCAATTATTTTCATGTTTCCGCAGACCCAGGGAGAAAACTGAATCTGCCATGGCCTGTGTTGCCTCACTTTACCAAGACATTTCATGACAAATACTTTAAACACAGAACATGAATGACACGATAAAAGAACTCAGAGATAAACCGATATTTAAGAGAGTTATATTATCCATTTCTTTTTCCTTTAACGCAGAGTAAAAACGTACAAAAAACACATTATTTAAACGCAACACCTTATATACGGACGTGTTCCTTGAGAGAATCAGCACTCACATGGGATTTTCCAATGTGTGTGTAAGGTCTGCATCCACCCCTGACTGGCATCTGGGTTTATGTCTGTCAGTCACCATTGGCTCACATTTATGTAATTATGAATTTGTCTAGTGCAGACATATCCAATCATAGGCTGACTTAGTGGCAGAGCTATTATCTTAACTACAAACCAGGACATGGTTTTAACTAATGACTCCCAACCCTCGGGTAGTCACCCAAATAATTTTTAATATGATGGACATCTATCCCCAGAGAAAAAAAAATAACCCAAAGCACCACCTTAGAAAGCTATGAAAGAACTCAGGTTGAGAACCAATGCTTTTAGGCCATTTGCGGAACAAAGCAGTCAAACTGATCAATGGAGAAAGACATCGGCCGGCGTATCTAGTCGATACAGCGGATTCAAGATTAAAGGCTGTGCTTGTTCTGGTGCTAGTGAAAGTTCCGTCAACAGGAACTGCTTATCAAGTCTGGAAACTGATGGGACATGACCACGTCAGCTCCTGTTTACTATATACACCCTCAACCCAACCACCTCTAGCGTGCCCCTATAGCTGCCTTCGGGACTGTCGAATATCCGATGCTTCACAAAAGCAGGTTACCAGTTGACTGACAACAGGATCCATCACAGGTCATTGAGGATTGGACAGAACGTACGCCCAGGGGGTCAATTCAATCAAGTAAAACAAACCTGTAGAATTACCCTTTTTGGAAATGCATATCAGCTTTTCACCATGTAAAGGGAGGGTAAAGTATGATTTATTTATTAAGTCCACACAAGAGGTTCAGCACCACCCCCAGCCAAACTGCACTGTAATTTCAGCAAATAACTTGATAACATTAGGGAATACCGTGTACGAACGAAGTATTTCCTTTGCGTTCACAAAGGAACCAGTTGCATTTCATTAACCGTATTTTAACACCCATTGCCTTTTAGCTGCGTGTGGATTTGGGTCAGCTCAGGGAAGGAACCTCACACCCAAACAGTACACACACGCTACAGTTAACACCCCCCCCCCCCCTTACACTCAAGAGAACCAGGCTCAGAACTCGTGTTTTAACAGTTTATTTGGTCCTGAGACAACAGCTTAGTCGAACAGGCCGAATCCCATGTCATCATCAGACTCCTCGGACTCCTCCTTCTTCTCCTCCTTTTTCTTCTCCTCGGCTGTAGTGAGAGGGGGCGAGAGGTCAGAACACACTCGTCAACAAAGGCACCAGAAGTTGGCCAGAAGCTCAATTGTTTTTGGACTGAAGGTCTTTGTTTCCAGAGTAGAGGAAGCCTGAACTAGTAAGTGCTTTTAATCCCGCAACTGACAGACCTTGAGCTGTCAAGTGGGCCCTGAAACATGAGCCGGTAGTAACCACCCCAGTAAATTAAAGCACTATACAGAATTAACACACATGTCCAGCACTGGTAACCAAAAAAATTATTCCTCAAAACATGACTACTACGCTCAAAACTAGGAACTGCACTTTGTCTCCCACTACTAATAAAAGTGGTTGTTAATGTCATGGAATTCTATGGGTCTCCAGAAATACAGGCTTTGTTGATAGATGCAACAGGGTAAGCCCAGATATAACAGTCTACGTACAATAGGACAGGGAAGAACACATCTACAGAGGCTACTACATCCTTAGTGACAGCGGTGGCAGCAGTGTGCTTACGGGAGGCACACTGCTGCCCCCATTTGGACAGTCAGTTCAAGGTCTCCAAAGACCACAGATCAGTGCGATCAAGCTTAATTCAGCTTAGTACAGTTAAGCCTCATATTTAATCCAAATATACATACACAAGACTGTTACCCAAAAAAAACCTGCTTCATGCAAGTTTAATTAAGCAGCCAAACACGTCAGTCCTATTCTCCAACAAGCTGTCTTTTAAATACCGTTAACGGTTCAGCATTCCAAAACCTACAATTAGCTAACCCAAGTTCTTTTCTAACACAAAAAGTGACTCGATTCAACTCTTGCTCTCCGTGTAACCAATCAAAATACCTAGACCATCTCTCTTGCTTGCGTAACCAATTGGAAAAGCGAAAGTGGGGGAAAACTTGAGGGAGGACATAAGCGTTGACTTGGACGAGCTATGTAATTTCACATTAGATAAACAGTCAACACAGCCTTCACCTGTCTTGGTCACATGACATCCTGTTTATATAGCTCGTATTTGGTAGTGTTGTGCCATTACCTTGTTCCAACGGTGCCTGGTAAACTGCCAAACCCTGTCTATTTTTACACAGCGGATACGCATCATAAATTTTAAAGGCCATTCTCATCTTTCGGCTTTTTTTATAAGTACGCTTCACAGGGACTATAATCGTTCAAATCTTAGATCATAACATGCATTGTCATTAAGGACTACAATCACTCATTATACAAAAAAAAAACTACAGGTCATTGACGCATGCAGAAATCAGGCAAACGCTTCCTAGACCAAAACTCTAAAGCAAGTCAGGCACTGCCATTCGATCTGAAAGACGCTCCAGTAGAGCATTGGACGCAGAAAGGCCTTCTCACCAGCAGCAGGCGCTGCAGCTCCACCTCCACCTGGCGCTGCCGAGCTGGCCACGGCCACAGCTCCTCCCGCCGGCATGCTGGCCAGCTTCCCGTAACCTGGAGAGGAACGCATGGCGTGACAAGGGGCTCTCGCGCACAGCCACATGGCCACAGAATCCAAGCCAGCTATTCACTGACCACTACCAGGACAACTGGCATCAGCTTTACTAAGGATCTCATCTTACAATTGGTAATAATAATTTGAAATCCATACCAATAAAGGGTCATTTTGGAGTTAAGTACTTCGGCAGTGAGACTCATTATTCATTTTGAACCTTATGTAATGCAGGTATGTTCACATGAAAAATTAAACTGCACGACATCTGCTCACCTTGGGCAATAACTTCCTCGACATTCTTGCCTTTAAGTTCCGAGATCACCTGGGAAAAGAGGGAGAAAAAAGCATTTTTTTACTGCAGAAGCATCATCGGTTTTCAGCAGGCACAAAAAAAGCTCACTCTTTATGACTACTTGGGTCCTGTCCATAGGTTCGAGCTCTAAAACCTGGCTAAATGTAAATCAATGCGCCCCGAGTATTTAACTGGGAGCATCTCATCTCATCAGTGCCGGGAGGAAGGGCACCTTCTCCATTCGCGTCTCATCAGCTTCAATCCCCACGCTCTCCAGGATCTTCTTGATGTCTTTGGCCTGCGGGCTGTCATTGCCTCCGAGGGCAGCCATCAGGTAGGCAGCTACGTAACGCATCCTAGCAGACCGGAGCAGACACAAGCACCACGTTCAGACGTGACAACGTTCCATTTTTATTCAGAAGTGTTCTGAGCGGGATGTAGCGGTTACATTTCGCGGAGTTAAAACGTCTCTCCTCATATCTCACGACAGCACGGAGGCGCGAGTCACCGAATGATAGCCGGCAGCTCAATTTATAACTGCTCTCTTAGATTCCGGAGCATGGTGATTATGTTTGGTTTGTAGTGTTGAGTACATCAACATCTTAAACCTAGTTGCTACTTTAATGTCATTATTTCTATTGCAAAAAAGTGCCACGGATATGTCCGTTTATAATGTTAACTATGAATTTAACGGACATGTAAATAAGTATAGGGAATTCTCAAGTACATATAAACTCCGTGACTGTTCTGGTTCACGAGTAAGCGTCAGTTCTCAGACTGAACACATCACAACTATGTGATCTAATCTTACCAGTTGAGGGCAACCGTGTTCGTGTAGTATTAATGGGAAACAGTTGATTCGCCATCAGTACTACTTGAAAACACTACAGAACGGGTCAGGGTTGGTTCAAAGAAAATCAACACGTTATAAAATATTACTTTGGGGAACAATGTTTGCTAACTTGCGATATGTTAAGGTGCTACATAGTAAAACATAGAAGCATCAGTAAGGATTTATTGTAACATTACATCCACGTGGTAGCTGGATCATGCCAGAATTTACAAGCTATTTATTACGTTATATCGTTAGACTTGGTGAGCTGTACGCGCAAGAAAGGTAGCTGCCAAACTTTACTAACGCATATATGTAAACATTCGACTTAAAAGGCCAATTTTCTTATCGTCACAAACTCACTTGTCGGAGAGAAATTTCTTCGGCGCAGACGACAAAACTAGTAGAGGCGAAAAGGAAGATAATGGTTGCCGGAAACGGAAAGGACATTTGGTAGGCGGGACCGGTGTACACAAACCTAATTTCAATTGGCTTTAAATGTAAAGGGGACGTATAAAGGACGGAAATGAACGTTTGAAAATGCAGCAAAATCAAAGCGTCAACCAAGTCTATCAGAATTTTCATTAGAACGGCCAAGAATCCGCTTTTAGCATTGTGGGACAAGCGAGAGAGAGAGACTCAGAGTCAGAGAGTATACAACATCAGGGCGGGCTGGTGCAGCAGTCCTCATTAATTCAGTATAAATTCCAAACGGAATTATTTTTATAATATTCTACGTGGTACATATTGCCGAAAACTTACAGAGAGTAAAAGGAGAAAGAAAGTCTACGTAAATACACATAAAATAAAATAAACGTTACTTCAGGTGTATCTGTCACTGGCAAGAAGCTACATACTGACCGGCTGTATTGAGCCCCTCGTGAAAGATTCTTATTTGCTGATTATCTTTGTGGCTTAACTGGTAAATGTAGAAAAGGAAATGTAGATCTCCACTTCATTGAGTTTGCAATATGAGCACAGCCTCTCGCCTTTGAGCTGCAATATCTGTCTGTGACAGCCAGTCTCCATGCCCAGGTAGCAGTCTGTACTTGATGTTTGAATTTTGTCACTGTGGTCTCAATCTCCCAATGTGGATTTTCCCTTGTTTGAGGCAGATAGCAATCCACTTTACGTGGAACAGCTCGGTGAGGGAACTTTTCTTTGAATTCAACTATTGTTGCGTTAGGGCTTTAATTGTATGACTGGTAGTCAGTTTTGGTGTTTCCCGTTTTGCAAATTCTTGCTACGTAAGCGGACCTCATACTTCACTGCTCTAAAATAGGGTTGGTATTTTTTAGCCATATCTTGATTGGTTTGTCAACTCTCCGTTGAGCTCATTATTGGCGCTATATATGTGTAGTTAGCAGTGTGTTCTATAGATATTGTCACTAGAGCGCGATCGTTTCCTCAGTCTTTTCGGTCATCAAATTATTGTTCTAATAAAAGTAAGGTTTGGCTGTAGGCTGTTTAATGGGTGACAACAGAACCGAGTCATTTTCATGAAGCGAAAATTTATTTCTGTACCAGAGTTAGTCCATGGGGCTGCAGATTGTTCCGGTAGTGTGATATGATTCATATAAAATTTAAATTATATATGTCCTAGGCTGCAGACCTGTCTCATTACTTTCCAGGTGTTTTTTAAATGTTTTTTTAATGTGTCTTTGAGCAGGCTGTCAAAAGTGAATTGCCTTCAGATGTCTCTTGTAGCGACGTGTAGGCCTACTAGATTCCCGGACACGATATGTTCCGGATTATCTGTCTGCACGTAACTACCATCCTCTACCTAGCGTCTTTTCAATGGTACACCACCATCCACTAGGTGGCTCACTAGTCATGATTACGCACACAACGACTTCCTGCAAATCATCTAAAGTAATAAAAGGAATGCGTCCTATAGTTTAAACCCGAAAGAGAAGAAGGACTTCCTGCTTCCAAGGAGTTGAGGGCTGAGGAGTGGCACTGTCGGATTACTGCCAGTGGAACGAATGGCTAATACTAGCTCTTTATCAGATACCCCTTTTTATTAGGACTATTAAACATAACACAAAGAAAAAAAAACCTATAACAATCGGTAAAGCAATCGTCAAGTATAACCGTCACGATTAAGAGAATGTGTTCGATTATCTATTGTAGTTATAGACAAGGTCTACGACTTCAATATATGGAAAGTATAACAAAATTGGAACAAGAAATTACTTAGGTTGTACTATGAACTGATTAAATTTTGGCAAAAACTAAAAGAAAACGGAATCATTGTTTAAATATGTCCGTATATGGTTGTTTTATTGTCTAAATTTGAGTTTATCCAATGCAATTTGTTTCAGGCTTTCTCTGTTCCAGCACAATTTAGCAAAGATTTTGATAAGAGGTAGTATGACTTAATTTGGCGAAACAAAGCCATTATAAAAATGAAAAAAATAAATTCTGACCAGCAAACTTCATCTCATGCAGTGCTGAATTATTGAATCAAGAAGTTGAATCAAGCACCGTACGCATGAACTAAAAATGCTGTCAAGAAATGCCATTGTTTATCAGTTCGATTTAACAACGAAATAAGTCTAACCTTAAAATATGTTCAGAGAAAAAACTCTTTATCAAGAAAAAAATATTTTTCTCTAAAACGTGGCTGTGACAATTATTGGCACCCCTGCGTTTAATACTTTGTGCACCCTCCCTAGATAACAGCACGAGGAGTCTCCTGTGATGTTTGATGCGGTGAAAGAACGCACAAGAGGCTCACACACAGACTGGACGTGAGGCACCATCCCTCTCGACCGCACTGCCAGCTGGCGGGCGAGGATTCGACTGTCGGTACTTCGTAGCAGCATCTTGGTGGCCTCAGACAGTGAAGTTAGATGGGGAAAAATATATATAAATATATATTGTTCATACATAGTGTCTGCCATGACCCTGAGGCCCCAAGTGAATCCCCAAACCTTAAGAGGAGGCAAACAGATTTATGTGATAAGAAAGGGCAACTTCCCCAGGTGATTTAAGTCTGTCTAAAATAACCTAAGTGCTGCAATGGGCGAGTTTGGTTGGCTACCCATGCAGAAGATGTAATGTTGATAGGCATTTGAGTGGAGTTTTGGGGGGATTATATGCACGGACAATACTGTCTGAGTCAGTGGATGATTTTGCGCTTTAGTCCTCCGCTTGACTGCTCGAGGTTTAAAAAAAAATAATTTTCATTAATACACGAGCGCCATCTACTGGAAAATATAACTTGACGAGAATAGTATTTTTTCAGCTTTACTTTGTTTTTGTTTTTTTAAATCCACAAAAGTAACCATGTATCGTATGTGCTTTTCAAAATGTCCTCTATTGCTGCACTGTTGTTAAGCTTGTAGGGTTAGGGTTAGGGTTAACTGACTTTTAACTGAAAGCTACATCAACAAGTTAAGTTGCATTCTTAAGCAAGATACTTAACCTGAATTGCTTCAGTAAATATTCAGACGCATCAGAGGATCAATGTAGAAATTGTAAGCTGTGTATGTCACTTTGGATCAACTTTTTTTTGGAGCAAGTAAATTGTAAATTACTTTACAATTAAATTACTTTTACTTTTTTAAATTACTTTTACAATTTAAATAAATTCTTGTGCAAATGCTCGGGTGCCACTAGTGAACTGCCATACAAATTACTAGTGTGCTTTCTACTTCTTTGCATTGTTTTTATCCATGAAAGGAACCAGGTATCATCCCTGTAAGGCAAATTATATCGTAATTTGCTCTAGTTTGGCACAGTTGGTATGCTGGTACTAATGCTGGGGTGTCACTAACAAAGTGGCGTGCAGTTAGTCTTAGTGAAACGGGTCAGTAAATGTGGTGACCTATGTTAAGTACCAGTTCTTTCTGACAGGAGTGTGTGACATCACAAAGTCTACAGAAAAGGACAGAGATTACTATGACCCTTGCTGGGGAAAAGGCTTCTTTGCCGCTCTTGTCTGCTCCTGTAAACCACGGCCATGGTTGGTATCTTTTATTCTAGTTTGCTCCTGCTGTTAAAAGTGGGTGGTCAGCGTAAGCTTACCCATTTCTGGTGCCTTGGGGCTCTAGGTAAGTTCTTAGTATGACTTCCAAAGGTGAGATATTGGTCAACTGCAACCCTGAGTTCCATGGCAAGCCAGCTTGGATCTCTTTAAATTTGCATGAAATTTGTGAGTTGGGTTCAGGGGTTTTTTGGGCCTATCAGTTTTATCCCAATTGTAAGAATTTGAAAAGACAAAGAACTCGTTGCGCTATAGCTTTCTCTAAAATATTGGATACTGTGTGTTTCTTTAAGCTCACCTAAGGCACTTTCTACAAAGCCTGACAACTAAGAGGGAAAGTGGCATTAACAGTGTTTAATATGGGTATTACAGGGTCAGTCACAATGTCAGAACAGAGGACCGACTTTAATCGCTATTGTGAGTTTTTTGAGCCTTTCGTGTTTTGTAAATGACAATAACTGTCTACATTGCCGTGATGGTTGTATTCTGTTTTTTACCGTGTAACACTGCAGTGGCGTTTGTTCTGCAATTCTTTAATCCGGTCCTGATTTTTGTCCACATGATTCATTACCATGTACATGTATATACTTATGTATCATGTGACTAATGCTTCAAGAATACTTTTCATCTTCTCCTTAGTTATTTAGTATAACAATCTTCACTTAAGTGTTACCAGTTAGTCTGTAGCTGATGTTAAATCAAGAGTTCGCAAGTGTTTTTATTTTAGCTGCACTTAGTTATGTTACTGTCATGAGTAAGTCTGATAATCAAGTCACGGCTTAATTTTGCTTGTAGTCTTTATTGGAATATTGGTGCTGGTTTGTTTAGAGCTGATCTTTATTCGAGTGGCCCAAGAGCTCGCGTGAAGGTGCTCAGGGATTAGTATGGATTAGGCATAGCTCCATCTCAGGCTAAAAAGCCTGGACTTCCAACACATTGACCCCACAGTTCACCCTCTCACTCATTTGCACACTCCATTAACTTTTTTACAGTTGGAGTGATGGCCGGAGGAAGGCCAAATTACAAGAAAACATTTTGTTTACTTTCAATAATTTAACATGACCATTTACATTTACATTATACATTTTATATACATTTTAGTCATTTAGCAGACGCTGTTATCCAGAGCGATGTACAAATGTGCATTTATCAAGCATCCTATCCTCAATAGATAGTGGACAACCAACACATTCTAGCACACCGGCTTCAGTGGCCGCAAGCTTTCTAGTTCTGATACATAGTTTTGTGATTGTAAGTAAGAATGAGTAAATTACTCATTCTCCTGTGCTTTGAGTTAGTTAGTTCTGTTTTGGGGGGTTATAGCTGATTGGTAGTATTATTAAGCTTGTCAGAGATGTGTGACAGAAGACAGAACTAGGAGTGGAGGTGTGTAAATTGTTGATGAAACTAGAGTCAGAGTAGGTTATAACTACTATATGATACTACGAGATTTGGAAGGCTTTAAATAGTTCAGATAAAGCAATTTTACCCATGTAGAGCTACTCTACTTAGTTTTGCAGGGGGCAGAAGTTTTCATTCACCAGAATAAAATAAATGTCAAAATGATTTTTATTTAAGTGTTGTTTCCTGACACTGTTGACTGTAGGCCTAATCCACTAGCTACTGGGCCACACCCACAGGCTATTGGTCACTGAAATACAGTACTGGAGCTTACACACAGGCTATTGGTCACTGAAATACAGTACTGGAGCCTACACACAGGCTATTGGTCACTGAAATACAGTACTGGAGCCTACACACAGGCTATTGGTCACTGAAATACAGTACTG
>JAOYSI010003146.1:0-10038 GCA_025775065.1 Hiodon alosoides
TTTTTTTTTTTTACACACACACACACACACACACACACACACACACACACACACACACACACACACACACACACACATTTACTATTGATGTAATAGATGTATGATGATTTACAGAGTAAATCCAGATTTTGATCAAGCAGGGTAACGCAATGCTATTTTGTATTTTATAACACCTTCTTTTAAACCATTCTACACTGTAGGTGTAAACAAATGACTCCGGTGTCAACTATTTCCAGTGTGGACTATCACTAAAAGACTGACTCAGCTGACTCAAAGTGAAGAAAACGGTTTAGTTTTTGTCTGTACTGCCTGCTGCAATTTAGCCCCTTTGTAGGTAATGATAGCAGCACATGGTTCAGAATTGTTTGGTTCGTACCCCAATTTCAATAAGAATTTTCTTTATAGAGAAGAACGCCAATGAAATATCTGTGTTTATCCTCTCCAGAATTGGTATACCCAGGAGACTAAAACTGTTGTGGTGTTTTCAGTAATGTACACATCAATAATGCATTCAAATGTTTATGAAAGCCTGACTGCCTTCTCACAATAATCTCACTTTTTCACTTGAGTCATTTGCAAATAAATGGACATTAAAATGCCAACTCTTAGAGGGTACAGCTGTTCAATAGCTGATAACTTTCATAATGAATTCCTTATTTAGCAAAACTCTGGATTGTACAAATCTCTTTGAGATATAATTTTAAAAATATTTTATACTCAATTTAGCAATGCATATTTTATCATTCATTTTAAAACAACCATATTGGAAGGTCACCAACTTATTATTTTTATTTTTAAAATGGAATTATTTCCCAAATAAAATGTTAAATTAATCTCAGCAACTGCCTCAGACAGTAGTTTGTGTGTTTGAAAATACAGAGCGTGTTGAGACTGGCAATGAGGGGCTCTGAACCTTAAAATGCTTTACATTGCATGGAGAGATTTAACACATCAAACCATATTTGGTCACACTTAGTAGATAAGTTACATGAGAAGTGGGATATCAGTTATACCGCATTAGCTGACCCTCTCCAAAAGTTTTCAACACATTTATTTTTTCAATTATTTGTTCTTCAGATACACAGTGAGCGAGTATCAAGGCTGTTGTAAGATCTAAAATGTTGTGGATTAAGTATCGATTGGGTTTGCATACAATCAATCCAGTATTATTTAAAAAAAAAAAATTAATGTTTATTAAAAACAAATGTTTTCATTTAAATTTTCCTCAGATTGAATCCTAATGTATTTTCTGATACTGTCACTGAAGCTTGGCACTGTGAGAACATTGTTTCCATCTCTTCCTCACTGAGAACAGTTTTACAAGCGCTGAAAAAGACAAAGGAATCCATACACTGATATCCAACGGTTCTGGTCACAGCTCCCCACATCATCGTCACAAAGAGATCAGAAAGTTCTCACCTTTATCCAAGGTAACTGCTATCCTTCAAAATCCTTCTCCCCCTTCTGCCTCCATGCCCCAGAGCTACGGGTTTGTTCAAATGCACAATTGAGTTTAACCCATGACCCAGACAAACACAGCTGGGGCCGCGCGGAAGCCTTGCCGTTTTGATGCGTTTTCACTCTTCACACTGAGCCTTCTGAAGGTCGGAATTAAAAACTCAGGAATGACATCAGCGCTGTCATTGAAGCTGTCATAAACTGGCTTGAGTGGCACTCAACTATTGTACTTTTTCCCCTGCGAGATAATTAATCATGCATTACTGTGTCTTTTTTTGTGCTGGCACTTGACAACCTGTTAAAACTTTTTGGTTTGGACCGAAACGCCTCAGTTTAAACCCTGGAAAATGACTCCTCACCAGGAATGAACCCTTCCTTTAAAATATTTGACTATTAAAGGAAAAGAAAGAAAAAAAAGAGTCCTATTAACTTAGCTTATCTTCAGAAATGGTAGACTATTCCACATGTTTAATTACAATTTTTTTTCGGTGTAGCTCCAATGGTTTTAAATGGAAATAAACGCCATCGACACAATACATCCGTATCAAGATATATTGTGGCTGGGGATAAATGAAAAACTTTAGCATACCACTAATTGCACTTCACATATCTGTGTTTAATGGCATTTTCTTTTTATATAAGAAGAACAAGTTGTAGAAGGGTTGAAGAAGTAAAATATTTACAATAAATTAAAAACTTTGCCTATGTGTGATTCAAAAAGGTTTATAGGCAGACCATCATCTCCATTTTACAAGAAGCTAGCTGGCTTACTAGCTTCCAAAGCAGGTATTGATTCTGGGAAACTATTCAATTTGTACTGACATTTGTCTGCAGACAGTTAACCTTACTTTACGGGCGATTTACTGTCTACCTTTAATTAGCTAGCCGGCTCCTGTTAACATGCAATGAACGTATAGCAGTCATCGATGAGCTGCTTTAAATTACTGCAGGCTTAAATAAAATAAAAATACGTTTGTAATTGGATATGCAGTAGCTGCACTAAAAAATCAAAACTGCATAATTAATACAATTGATTTGCTTAACAGACTCAAACATGTCCAAAATGACTCTTTTAGACTTTGCCTGTGGTGTTCTAAGCGATGCCTCACAAGGATGGTATTAAAGAAATGTATAAGAGCAGAAAGAGCAGTTGGAACGGTAAATTGTATGACTCGCTGTGATTGGTAGATTGTGTCCTTTCACTACCCAGAAGTTGACCTTGCCTGGATGCAGGGGCCCATGTGACACGCCGATATATGAGAAAAACACGATGTCAGGCCTCCAACGAGGGCCAGGGGTTGAAGTGCGTCAAAAGTGCGTCAAAAGTGCATGCTCATCTTATTGAAGGAGCACAGCTTGAAAATAGCAACAATACGCCTTACTGAACTTAAAAGCCTGCAGTGCACAGAGCATATTCATACACCTTTGGTGGAGTATTCTGCATTAAGATAATAGCTAATAAATAACCTGGGAAATAAGCTGACTAATCTTGCAGTTTCTCTGAGGCCGTGCGGAACAGCTCTGGTCACTCACCTTTGATGCACACACGGTTATTTATGACCCCCTCACATTCCACAACACTGCGGATAAACAGCGGTTTGACCAGAATGCTCCCACCCGAATAACATCCCACGCTGGGCCCAGATCAGCCACTCTACTGGATTTGTTGCAAGCAGAAGCATCGGAGTGCAGTGGAGAGGAGTTTAACCCTTTGTAAAAGCCTGTAGTACTTTTGCTTATAGGTACGCCCCACTGCACCCGAACCCGCACCCACCCCCTCAAATAACACAGCCTTTAATCTTCTGAACTGGCATCACTTCTTTAATCTGTGGAAAAGAATGGTGCACATTGTGGCTTCTAGGGCCACTGAGACATTTGACATTCATGTTCTGAAATGAATATGCAGGCTTTAAAAAACATTTAAAAGAATCCTAGTGTTATATATACTACTGTGCAAGTCTTAGGCACATGATGAAATGAAAAGTTTCTAAATATAAAATATATAAAAACAATCTTTAAAAAAAATAAACACGGAAACCACCAAAAAAATAAAATAAAATAAATTCAGTATTTGGTGTGAACATCCTTTGCCTTAAATACTGCTTCAATTCTCTTAGGTAAACTGTCGTTCAGTTTTATAAGACAATCGGCAGGTAGATCTTGGAGAGCATCTTCGAGAACTTTCCACAGTTCTTCTACAGACTTTGTATCGCTTGCTTCTGTCTGACCAGGTAATCCAGACAGCCTCGATGATCTTGAGATCAGGGCTCTATGGAGGCAAAACCGTCTGTTGCAGAACTCCTTGGTCTTCTTTCGGAAAAAAAAGAGTGTTTGGAAATCCAAAATTAGTTTTTTTCTACTTACACTAGAGCAGAAGACAAAACATAGATATCAAAGGCTAAATTTATGTCAAAAAAGCTAGGGTGCCTAAGACTTTTGCACAGTACTGTATATAAAAAAAACAAACAAACAAAAAACTAAAAAACTAAATCCGGTCTAATATTTCGTTTTTTTTCAAATATATTAACATTCTTCACTGGCCTCAGGAAGCTCCCTGGAGGAATTCTGCTTTTGCCTGTGGCTCTGCGTTTCATGGAGAAGGTCTTCCGCAGACTTTGCCTCTTCTGCCATGTCCGGCTGGGTTGAAAACGGGAAGGAGTGATCGCTGAACCAGCCACCAGCCAGCCACTTGGGGGCAGTCAAGTGCAACTTTTAAATATGGAGACCCCTAGCAGAACCCGCCACATTCATCATAAAAACTGACACACATAGAGAGAGAGGGCATTAATAATGCATGAGATCCATCAGAGTATTATAACGCTCTCAGCTGTGATAAACCAAGGTGCACAAAGACGACAACATTGCAGGGGGTCCAACAATAACAACAGGAAATATTAAAACGGGGAGTGCAGGGCAGGGCCTTTCAATAAACGGATACATTCTAACGCACAAATTTGCGTTATTCCATTTGGCTGATAAGAAAAATTGTATTCTAAGTAAAGATAAGTACCCTAAGTATTTCCTTGGAATCTTACCGTTTCATCAATTTTGATTGTAAGTTAGGGAAAAGTACATATTGCTGGTATAGATTTTGAAACAAAATGTATAAGCTTCAACCAAGCAGAAAAACGGGCTACCTGATTTTGCTCATCATACATTTGATTGGTGTATTTTCACACTCGATGTAAATGTGATTGTCTTTTCTTTTTTTTTACGATGACTTTAGAAGACAGTGGCTTTGCACTCATTTCAAGGAAATATGAGCTTATCTTACAATGGAGCTTAGTGGGACTATGCAAAAGATGAGCTTTTGCATATTTTCATTCCCTTTCATCAAACTGGATGATTTGCAAACTGCCTTGTACCCATTATCTTCATGACTGATGACTTCTGCTCCTCCTTTTGGCAGGGCTCAGCGCTGCGCCTTTCCCCCCGGCGCTGGGTAAAAGCAGCGCGGCGTGGATCCTCGCGATGCCGGTTTGAAGGCTCTTTGTAGGCGCCCTTACCCAGAGCGACTTACAGAGCGCTTGCAGAAGCGAGAGAAGCAGGGAGCGCGTTGGAGAGATTAGGAAAAAGCACAAAAGTCCTGGAGACTCTGGCGATGTACAACACAGAAGCGCCCGGAGAAGTTTCAGCTTATTTCTCTTTAGCGTCACGCGTAACCCCTGATGTGAGCGAGGTTATTGCACGCTCTCTCCCGGCAAGTGAAGATGAGCGTGTTCTTCACACAGACACGGTGTCACCCTTACACAGGTACCTCCCTAACTATGGTCAACGATAGACTGTGAGAGGATAAAAGCAGAAATAAAGTATAGTCACGTTAGGCATCACAGAAGGCTTGACTATCTTGCCGTTGAATTTGGTTTCTGGGACGAGAGTGAAACAGCAGTTCCGCAACGGATGTTGACATTTTTCTGGACAATGGTCTGGCTCCAATAAAGCTTATAGAAGGTTTTGAAGTGACACTGAGAGCTTGAAGAAGTGGCAGGGACAGGCACATATTGCTCCTGCCTTTCCAGGTGAGTAAACTGACCTTTTTATCAGTAGCGAGAGAGTCCGTTTTTGAATGTCTACTGGGTGGGCCCTGGCACATCCAGTTTTTCATTCTCCGCCAGCCCTTTACATGGAATATCCGATGTTTGGCCTGAAACCCATCTTCGCATCAAGCTTCCATTATAGAGTGAGGGGAAGGCGCTCTTGCCCCACTGGGTACATCACACACTCATTACTCCTTCACGTTTCCGTGGGTAGGCTAATGGAACCATCAGAATCAAAAGGCCCCTTCGAATTTGGATTTCATTTCACCTTAGATCCGAATCATTAGATTGAAGTGAAAAAAATCAGATGTGAGTTGACATTTAAATTAGTGGCTTATTTCAATCTATAAAATAACCTTCTGCCTGTCTTTCAAAATTAGAGCATGTTAAGGATGTCTAAAGCCATGACAATGGCCCTGTATTATTAAACGTGGCGTGGTGCTCCTTTCCTCTACCTGCTGGTTTTTACATTAAATCCATGTTTAGATCATTTTGTTGGTGTCTGAATGGATACTGCTGCAGTACTCAGTGAAGCACAGAGAAAGTGAGAAGCTCTTGCGACCATCGGAGCTGCATGCCAAGAGCCCTTTCCTGATTGACAGGCAGTGTCTTTGTACAAGTGTGTAAGTCCACTCTCTGCTTGTCTGTGATAGCACTGAATAACCCAGTCTATTGTTATCTACCCTTTAATTCGTCACTCCTTGTTCAGAGCTGCTCGCTGCTATCCGATAATCCTCACTTCTTTTTTTCTCTCCTCCAACCGTGTACAATTCTATTTGCTTCTCTTCCTGGCTGAGACCACAAGGTCAACATCTTTTCAAGACTAGGGTATCAAAGTCTGTAAGCTCAGTTCACAGGTTTCGGAGAAGCTATATTCTGGGACAGAATGCAGTCCGCTATTACTGCTCTTCGAGGCAACGAAACAGGTGTTATTTCTGTAAGCTTTGTTTTATTTTCTATTGTTATTTTCCGAATTGATTAATAGTTAACAGACTGATTATTAGGGCAGGAGGGAATTAGTTACAGCTGTGTCTGGTTAGCTGACTGACTGAAGGGAGGGGGGGATTTACAGAAACTAACAGGTAATTTTTCCCTGTAATTTTTTTCCAGGGAGGGCAACTGAAGCAGAGATCATTTTCTTAAATTTTCTTTAGCCGCTTTGTACAGGGTTTGAGTAGGGGGAGTGGGGGATAACAAGGGCCAGCATGGTAGGACCAGGATAAACGACACAGAGAACAAAGTTCAAGGAGAACTAGGCTGTTGTCTCTTTATTTAGCCCTCCCAGCAAAGATACAAACGCACACAAAAATAAAACTTTCTTCTGGTGGAGCTCCGGAGTTAAAAAGTCCCTTCCTGGGGCTTGAAAGGCGGGGGGGCGTGATCACAGATGTGGTCGTCGGACAGGCTGAGCAGCAGTGGACTTGTTCAGAGTGAGCTCTTTCACATCGGATTCCTTCACAGCGGGCCCCGGGCTGCCTGCAACTAGGCAGCACTCATGTTGAGCACAGGGTTGCAACTTGTCAGCTCGAAGGGTTCTTAAGCCTGGTACTGCTCTATTGCATCCCCTGATTGCCTGCAGCTGGCTGATTGGATCAGAGGGTACAGCTGTTTTTAGGCAATTGGGGATGTGCGCTGTCCGTGGTGCTGCCCGGAGATTGCGTTTTCCCCTGTGCCACTGTCTCTGGTGCTGAAGTGGTTAGCTGGTACTCAAACTGAGGTTGGGGTGAGAAATTGTTTTGGTCATCATTGCTAACTTACACAGCTGAGCAGATTCTTGTTATAAACTGACGCTTTTCTATTATTGTATTGAGTAAACTGTGGCTGTCGCTGACCATAGTTTGTTTAGATGGCAAAGGACGTGCACCGGTTGTTTTCATTTTAAACACTATCGGTATAAAGCAATCCGCCATTACTCTACTCTTTGAGGCAATGAAACAGGTGTTATTTTGTAACTGTACTTTTTCCTCTCCACTGTAGAGGTAAAAACAAGATAAACTGCTGTCAACCTCCAAACCATCAAACCTTTAACTAATAAATAGTGACACAAAACAAAAGCACAGCCAGGAAACAGACCTTCCCCTGATTAGCGCTTGCCGGCTCACCTTTCAAGTGTCTTAATTGCAAGCACCTGACTGTGGTACAATTAGCAGAACCTCACTCACAACACGGCCATGGCTGTGGCCGTGGACCCCGCAGCTGTCTGGACCGGTCTGAGTGTGTCCTCAGGGCTGCCTGAAGGCGGGTCTCGGGGCTGCGTGCCACACACACATTTTGCGTGTGGTTGTAGTTTAGCAAAGTTGTCTTCAATCAGAAAAGCTTTTCTGGGGCGAATGTATGTTCATCTGTTTACCTTCTCAGATGCCTTTCTTCCTTTGGTAGGGTAGATTGCAAGGCAGTGTTGATGAGGTTGTGGGGTGATCCACAGTAAGATAGAATATTGCTTGTATTACCCTCTGAAGTAAAATGCCTTCTTTTCAAACTAAGGCCGGACAAGAAAGGTGATCTACGAAGGACACACAATTTCTGAAACCGATTCACTGAATGCAATTCAACGAATGCACATCTAAGTATTTGAAAACACCATGGCCATTGTTTCATGATGTGAGACAAAATATGAAGGATAGACGGGAACATTTTTGGACACAAATCAAACACCCAGTCTGAAGAAATTGTCTGATCTATGCTCTGCTTTTGAAACAACCACAGTCAGATGAATGACCGGTGGCAGTTCTGTTTTTCCTCCAGTTGGACTGCTTGACTCCACTTCCAGTTGAGCGACAGCAGAGATGAAGGACGTTTCACCTTATAGCACATGTGTTTTCTTTATCTTCGTGCCCTTCGCATCCCAACGCTCATCTTCTCACAAAGCTCCCTTCCTCCATCTGCTCCTCCGTGTTTCAGCTTTACAGTACTGAAGGCATTCAATGGGAATATAAATAGAGAAAATGATTTCTGTATACGCGCAAAATACATTTAATTATGTCTGCAATCGGAAATTTGTCATGCAAGCTTGATTTTCCAAAGATGTACTAAGGGTCCAATGCCTCAGTGAGTTGAAACCACTCAAAGTTAACAGACATTATCTAACCCAAACGTGGTGGAAAAAAAGGGTTACATACCTCAAGTACCGGAATTTTTTTTAAAAACAACTGTCTTCTCTAAAAACATATATTTTTGTATTTGTGATGAACTCTAAAAATGTATACAGTTTAGTCATTTTTGTAGAACAGTTCATGGATAACTTATTTATTACTTTTAATTATTAAAGTATAATTACCCAGAATCCTCTGTAAAAAAGCCTCCAGTTTGAAACCTAGCTGTTTCACTGAAAGGGATCAAACGACCCCCTGTATTGCATCCAAGCAATATTTCACCAATTAAATTTGCTTAAATATACATTTAAAATATTATTTATGTGTATCCAAATCTAATTAAAACAATTAATTGCACGACTAAAGAGGTTCTTTTTTTAATGACTTGAAAAAAAACAAAAAAAATCTTTGCATTGCCTCTGTGTTCCTCATAAACATAAAGACCTTGAGGCACTATTTTGAATAACATGGGTTCAAAGCACTCACACACACTCAAAATATCTTGAGTTTCTTCAGATGCCTTAAACATTAAACACTCCCAGATTTTTAAATTTAACTTTCTATTGAGCAACATGCACACTCAGCGATGTTTAATTTAAAGTTCCCAAACAAGGCAGCGCATTGAGGAGTTGCTATATCCCTTTGGTTTGGAGTGAAGCTTCTATTTTTTTTTTTTTTTTTTTTTAATCTTCTCTTATTGTTTGGGGAGGGGAGCACAAGTTAATTAAATCCTAATTGAAACTTTCAAGCTGCACAATTGGGATTCTCGGTGGTTGAATCTGATTTTGGTGAGATGGATTGACGGCCACGTAACAAGACTGCGCAGTAACACAGGGGTAGTTTCCTCAAAATCTATTAAAACATCATATTACTGCCGAGGCACTGAGCGCGCTGGTAAACCATTTAAAAGCTCTCCTCTTTTAATCTTTGTGGATCCACTGCACACCTTTGTCTGGCTCAAAGGAAATTAAACATCTTTCAAGTAATTTCTTTTCACCAGGTGAAATAGAGCTTTGACAATGAGGATGGCATTTTATGATAAGCTCGACAGGCACAAGTTACAGTTTGGAAACATGCATGTACAGTCGATTGTTACTTTGGATAATGTTGTTTTTCTATAACAATGGATAAGGATGGCATAGGCTGGTGTTCCAGTAACAGGGTCCAGAAGTTTAATTATAATTCAAATACGAAATATTGCAGTTGTATTAAATTATATGAAAAATACTGCTGGAAGATGAAATTAACTTAGTATGCTGATATTTCATGAGCTTATCCCTTGGAGCAGAGAATGTAAAATGGCTATTGTTGAGAGGCTGACAATAACGGTTTGACATGTCTTTGTCTGTTGTACGGACCTTGTACGAGACAGTGACTTTTTGAGTTTCCACTGTGGCTCCACTTGTCTCCTCTTCCATGTCTCCACTGTGGTTCCACTTGTCTCCTCTTCC
>JAOYSI010003147.1:4776-15405 GCA_025775065.1 Hiodon alosoides
TAAGCCTTGATGTAGGTTCTAATACGTCTCCTTTCACTGTCCAAAGCCTTGTTAGTTAGGTGGAATGACTCTGTGTGTCCCTGGCTCTATGTGATTGGTTGTCCAGTGTTTTTGTGTGTCCCTGGCTCTATGTGATTGGTTGTCCAGTGTTTTTGTGTGTTACTGGCCCTTTGTGATTGGTTGTCCAGTGTTTTTGTGTGTCCCTGGCCCTTTGTGATTGGTTGTCCTGTGTTTTTGTGTGTCCCTGGCCCTTTGTGATTGGTTGTCCTGTGTTTTAGTGTGTACAATGTACTGCAGGGGGCAAGAATGCTTTGCCAGGTTGTTGGGAGTGATGGAAAAAACATCCTCTCAACCACAGCTACTGTTTTCCTGTTGCTACCGAGTCTCTCATGGAGTCACATGACAGGCAGAGACAGGAGGACGGCCTCAGGGGAAGTAACCAAATGCTCAGTACTGTAAACGAACGGCAATTACAATTAATGGTCTTCATTCAATAAATGGAGTAGATAATGGTTTGGATTTTTAAAAACGTAGTCCTACTTTAATTAAAGTACTTTTTCATTTTGCAAGCACGTAAAACACGTTGAGTTGGTAGGTCCTCATAGTGGTAATTTCCAGTCTGTCTCACAAACAAATATGTACAAGAAAAAAAGTTCCCCCTGTTTAGCTTGTGTATATGTAAACTGGAAGCTAAACTATTCTCTCCCATATTATGACATTGACTTGTATTTAAGAGACTAGACTAAATGAGAAACTTTTACAAAATATGACGACCAAATGTTTTATTACATGGCAGAACAGCTTCACATTGTCGTTTCTGAAGAACAACACTGCTTTTTTAACACAGTATATTTTGTTTGTTTTCATTCTTTGTTCTGTAAAAGGGTAGCAAAAACATTAGTCTGTAACATTTTGGACTTTCAGAGAAGCAATGAATAGGAGTTTATTATTTTTCTGAAAAAAAAACAGATAAGATTTTAAAAATGCACTTAAAATGTATTGTTCAGACAACCATGCCTCTGTAGATGTAAGCATATTCTTAATTTCTGAACTTGCAGTTATCATATGACTTTCACACTAAGAAAAACGCAGAGTTCATGGAAAGCCACTGCTTCCTGTTCTGATGGTCACCAAACAAATGACAGATTAATGTGCAGAATGTTGTAATCCTCTGCGTCCTGGTGATTGCGGCAGATAGTGAGCAGTAGATAGTGGCCATTGACCCCCCAGAACTCCCCTTGCTTGGTCACTATAAAGTGCGATTTTGCTAGTTTATCATTCACACAAGGCTACAATCCTTTCTTTGTTGAAATCTGTTGAATTAAAGAATACATTTGTCCAAAAATGTAAAGATTCAAAACACTACCAACTGTAAAAAATATTGTTTTCTTGTAGGAAGTTCTGTCACTTTCTGTCTTGATGTGGTTTTCGGGTGAAATGAAATATATGTAATTTAAACATTGTTTTTGCATAGTCGGTGTTTCTGTGAAACCGGTCTAGGTTTAAAAGAAAAAAAAGAAAACACCGGATTTTCCCAGAGCTATCTGCAATCTGGAATTGCTGTACGTTTTCAACATACTTCCATTTTACCTGAAAAATGCGGTGATGTAAAGAAAACAAACTGAAATGCGCACGTCTTTTCTAATTTCTGCCTTCTCATAAAGCCGCTCCCCAAAACTTCTGCTGATGTTCCTCCAGATTAGCTTCATGGTCACATTGTTACAAGTCAAATGGGTTTTCCTGCTGCAGAACTCCCTCCACAGCCCCATGCAACCTCACGAGACAAGCTCCAGCCATGATTCAGTCTCCCAAGAAATGACAGACCCATCAAGCTATCCACTTAGCACGATGTACATCTTACAACGGAGCATGAAAATACTGTACAGTGTGCAGAAATGAGCGGTTCCTGTTGAAATGATAAGGTTAAACTGAAGAAATACTATAGTTTTGGGGAATAAAAAAACAAAATATTAAATCAGGGAAGATGAAATGAATGAACGGTCGGAGGTGGAAACAAAAATAAAGATATTCTTGAAGGACATAGTGACCTCCAAAACTTCGGTTCACATGCCCTCTAGACGTTGAGAGGTGGAAGGGGGCAAAGGTTATGAATGGCAGGGATGTAGGATCTTTTTCTCGGGGGTGGGGGTGAATTAAATATCGCAAGAACATGGCTAAATGACTACATATTAGGGAGTCAAAAGGACTCCACAATGGAGCTGATATGAATGACTCATTAAAAACTGCTCGATTTGGTGACTATAGCAACTGTGATGTCAGACTTGTCCTTGCGGAAACAGTTTGGGATTTGGAAGAGGTCGAGGAATGACTTCAGGAACTGGGATCTGGCCAGCGTGTAGAGGATCAGGTTGAAGAAGGTGTTGAGTCCTGCCACAGGCCGCGAGATGATGTACGCGGCGTGGACCCCCCTCGTTATCATGCAGGAGACCGCCCTTCGTCTGGTGTCTATGCGTACAGCGCGTAAGATGTGGAACGGCAAGAAGCAAACCACAAACACCACCAGCACCACCACGGTGATTCTGCGTGCACGTGTCCGGTGTGGGCTCTCGGTGTGGGGCCCCTTGGCCAGCTCCCGCACAATGCTGATGTAGAAGAAGCAGACCACTACCAACGGGAGAAGGTAGCCTAAAACACTCAGCAGCCAGCTGTATAACCAGATCAACTCCGGTGGATCATTGCTCGCAAAGTCCAGGCAGCGTGTTTGGTTCTTATTTTCCACAAAATTTATCATGGTGAGCATTGGTGTGAGCTCCCCGGCAGAGATGAGCCAGACCAGAAGACAGGCGAGGATCCCCCATCTCTTCCTCTGCACCTGAGCGGCTCGCATGGGGTGTACCACCACCACGTAGCGGAAGGCGCTGATGCAGGTGAGGAAGAGGATGCTGCCGTACAGGTTGAAGTGGAAACTGAATCTCACAAAGCGACACATGAATTCACCCATGGTCCAGTCGTCCCCGTTGGCGTAGTAGTAGATCAGGAAAGGCAAGCTAAAGACGTAGAGGAGATCTGTGATGGCCAGGTTCACCATGATGATAATGTTGCTCTTCCAGGGCCTTACTTTAACGACGTAGATGAGGATGGAGGTGATGTTACCCACAAAGCCGACCACAAAGATGATCCCGTACATGACAGGGAGGTAGTAACGTTTCATGAGATCATCCACAACGGTGCAGTCGTTGTCGGATCCATTGCTCTGAGATACGTTATTGAGCATTTTCGTTTTGTGGGTATAAATCGAGGAACCTAAATAGGACCACAAAACAATTATGTAGGACACATTGATTATTGGTTATGGATCATTCAAGTCAAGAAACAGGCACACAGAAGAAATTCAGACAAATTTTATAAGAATAAATGCGTTTTTTTTCTTTAATATCAATCAATTAGAAACCACAAAAACCTTCAGAAAAGCTCTTTCATAATGAAACCCAATTTGTCATTTGTATTTATCCAGTGAAATGCATGAAGGTCTGTTTGATGTCCTTTTCTGATAATTTGGAAATGTAATATGCATGCCAATTTAAAGTTTTTTTAAGATAGAATTTTTTTCATAGCAATTCTGAAATATAAACAGAGAAAAAAGTATATTTGATTACTTTTATTAAGGAACCTAAAATGACAGTCTTCCATTTTCTGTCTGTGAGTTTTTGATTGGATTTCTTAAAACTGTGAATATGTAGCGCCCCACATATGATGTAAATTTTTTCACATCCTATAATTACACATTAAACTTGCAGAATGCCCGGTTTTCAAATTAATTAATGCAATATACTGCACGGATGTGGTAGATCTTTTAAGTGCTGATATATAAACATTCAAAGCATGTGTCACTGAGATAAAGTTATGCAGACCAACCGCTGTCAATTCCACAGTATCATGTTCCAATATACAATGGCAGGATCATATGTTACTGCCGTGACTGAAATTTGAACTTTCTCACAATAGGTTTGCAATGACTTGCGTTTGAGCATTCTTCTATTTGACGCTAATTAAATCAAATCCCCTGAAACAATTTGAACCTTGCATCGCTTTGCACTGAACAGTAAAAAATTCTTCACATAGCAATGTCACTACTTACTGTAAGTTGAAGGGCGGCTCCGAGATTAGTGTGGGGATGTTTCCTGTTAGTTCCCATCAGACAATTCTGCTTTTACAGGATGCCCAAGCCCTCCCACCTGGTATGTAAAGTTGCAGCGCTCTGCCGTCAGATTGGTGCTGGTTCTGCTGCCAGGTTCAGTTTAATTAGAAACACAATTCGAATCATTTGCCAAGAAAATCCTTGATACAGAAATTCAGTAGTTTTAATGCTACTGGTTTCGGCGAAGCGTAGTTTTTGCACATGTTACTGAAAGTGTGAACTAAGAGTTCGTCAGGTGAACTGCATGAAAACGTTTTTGAGGAAGTGCCTTGAAAAAGCCTTAGGCTGTGGCACAGGTCCCGCTCTGCACTTGAGCAAAGCATGTGGCACCTGAGGGCCCACGCTTTGCATTCTTAACGATAAAACAACTTAGACATTAACACACATGTATTTATGAGGCAAGTTCAGGGGGTCCAGATGATTGGTGGGGGATCTCGCAAAGGCCACCCCCAAAAAAGAGAGCAAACTGTGGGGTGGTCTAAAGTTAAAAAACGTGTGAAGCGTGATATAAAACTTTTCTTCTGTCTCTGTATCATCTTTTATTTTTAGGTGCAGTTTTCCGTAAGTTAATTCGTGGCTGGCTGATGAGCACGGTTTGGGTGAAAGTGAAAGTGAAAGTGAATTTATAGACCAGAGTTTTGCCTTGGTTCTGATCGGTCCCAGAGAAGCTTGTCTTGTGCAGAGAGACGCTGTGTCTCAGTGTAAAAAGTCAGTGTAAAAAGTGACACTGCTCCTGGAGTTCAGCCAGCTCAGAAAGGGTTCGGATTCAATGACTCATCAGAGAACGAGCGACTCTGCACATGACGTTATTTATAGTTGGTTTCCTAGACTGAGACAATATTTTATTTTATTAATGTCACTATGCAAAGGCATCGTTAATGTTTCATTACACAATGCAAGCTGCAGGCGCACAGATAAAAAAAACACTCCGAATTGTACGTACTATCTCCCTCATTCCAGTTTAAATTCACAATCCAAGGCCATTTTTTTGGGTGTTAGGGACTCTGTAGGCTTGCTGTGGACTCACCACAAATGGAGGAAGAAACAACTTTAAAAGAATTTCTGATCTTTCAAGGCAGGAATGGAAACCCAGCTTTTTATTAGCGAAACGTGTTCCTTATCTCAGGACTGAAAGTGAGACTACTAGCCTCCTCTGCTGGTGAAATGAAGACCCAGCAAATGAAGAAAAGAAAAGTATTTTTTAAATGTGAAATTACATAATATGCGTTTGATACAGGATTACTTCGCGAATATGTCTCGGATAAGAGAAGATATCAAAGAACAACCCGAAACAAAGAAGATAAAATCCAGTAAAATGCCAACATTGGGTCGTAACAAGTGTTTTAATGTTTAAATGGTATTCAGCAGTGGAGGGTACTTTGAGTACAGAGATGAGACTATAGTGTACTACAGAGATAACTCAGAGTACCCACGGTGCTGACACAGGACCTAAGCAGCACCAGCTTACAACACAAGGCTATGAAAACACAGATGAAATCATTTACTATTACATATCATTTTTAAAAAGGAATATCGTAAACAAAAAAGAGTTAATCAAGTGCTTTGAATTTTTGTCAACCAAGTTCATCTTTGGCACTGTAAGAAAATTATTTGAAAAGTGCGTATGATTGAGAAAATAGAATATTGCAGGGTCTGCATATACTTATACATATACTTATACTAACAAAAATATAATTCAAATCAGGACAAAGACCTCTAACTAGGTGTGCAATTTTACCATCCAAGACCCCCTTTCCCTTTTTCTCTTTCATGTGAGAAGAACCTACCAAGTCACTAAAAAGATCTAGTCCCCTCAGACTGACCGGTTCTTCAGCCCACATGACTGTGCCAAGCAAATTAAACCACAAATCAAATTGCAATAAATTCCCCTGTAGATTCTTCATTGTGCTAAATGTTCCACTTTGCAGGTGACCCCCATTAGTCATTTTAAGTCATTGGTCATAACTACAGCCACGTTTAAGGGAGACCTGGTTTTGGAGACCCATTGCTTTATTTTAAAGATGTCATGGAAGGCCTCTCGGAACTTGCGCCCAGCCAGCGTGTAGAGGGCCAGGTTGAAGAAGGTGTTGAGTCCTGCCACAGGCCGCGAGATGATGTACGCGGCGTGGACCCCCCTCGTTATCATGCAGGAGACCGCCCTTCGTCTGGTGTCTATGCGTACAGCGCGTAAGATGTGGAACGGCAAGAAGCAAACCACAAACACCACCAGCACCACCACGGTGATTCTGCGTGCACGTGTCCGGTGTGGGCTCTCGGTGTGGGGCCCCTTGGCCAGCTCCCGCACAATGCTGATGTAGAAGAAGCAGACCACTACCAACGGGAGAAGGTAGCCTAAAACACTCAGCAGCCAGCTGTATAACCAGATCAACTCCGGTGGATCATTGCTCGCAAAGTCCAGGCAGCGTGTTTGGTTCTTATTTTCCACAAAATTTATCATGGTGAGCATTGGTGTGAGCTCCCCGGCAGAGATGAGCCAGACCAGAAGACAGGCGAGGATCCCCCATCTCTTCCTCTGCACCTGAGCGGCTCGCATGGGGTGTACCACCACCACGTAGCGGAAGGCGCTGATGCAGGTGAGGAAGAGGATGCTGCCGTACAGGTTGAAGTGGAAACTGAATCTCACAAAGCGACACATGAATTCACCCATGGTCCAGTCGTCCCCGTTGGCGTAGTAGTAGATCAGGAAAGGCAAGCTAAAGACGTAGAGGAGATCTGTGATGGCCAGGTTCACCATGATGATAATGTTGCTCTTCCAGGGCCTTACTTTAACGACGTAGATGAGGATGGAGGTGATGTTACCCACAAAGCCGACCACAAAGATGATCCCGTACATGACAGGGAGGTAGTAACGTTTCATGAGATCATCCACAACGGTGCAGTCGTTGTCGGATCCATTGCTCTGAGATACGTTATTGAGCATTTTCGTTTTGTGAGTATAAATCGAGGAACCTAAATAGGACAATAAAAAATAGAATAGTCATCGTCGATCATATATTATAAACTTATTATAATATTTCATAACCTTTAAAAATGCTGTCAAAGGCTAAAAGGTTTTTCTTTAATGAAGCATAAATAAAATTACCAAGTATTATATGTTTCCTTCCATTCATATATAATCGATGCAGTTTATATAGTTTTCACAGGATTTAGCAGGGGTTAAGAGACAGGATTGGGATCTAAAAGTTTCTGCTAAGCACCTTAAATGTTAACTTTAGAATCACAAAAGAACGGTATTTTTTTTAAGAGGAGTCTCCTATTTTGTAATTTCTCCCTGCTGTTAGAAGACCTCTTACAGTTTCTTACGTTGATGGCATATAACGTTGTTGATCATTTCATGTAATTAAGTATCATCGTAAATCGTAAATAACGCATGTCACTTTAAACAAATGTGTCATCTAAATAAACATTCAAACGGCGTATCACAAAAAGCTGTTATGGGCGCATTCTCGTCAGCCACATGTACCGTGTAAATTATCACATGTAAATATAGCGAGTAACAACATGTATTCTCCAACAGGTTATAAAATTACTTTAGCGGCCAAGTTTCACCCGTAGTAATTATACTTACAGTAAGATGAAGGGCTGCTCCTCTGTCATTGTCTTTGAGTTTCCTTGTTTTTCCTGTCAAGCCACTCGATTTAAGAGCATCTCAGGACCCTCCCACCGCTGGGTGTTACATTATTGTTCTCATATTGGCGTCTTCTGTCATGCTCGATTACTGGTCCAGTAAACCACACAATTAGAAAAATATTTACATAGAAATTCAAAGGATTTACAGGGACGCCAACGGGGCTTCACACGTTAGAAGTGTCGCCTGTCAAGGAAGCGCGTTTAACATTTGGTGAAGTAAGTTTTCAGATCATATAAAGGGGCCGTAGCACAACCTGAATACATGTGAATACATGTGAATACGTGTGAATACATGTGTAAATACAATGTTTTTGGCTCCACGAGCTAATCGCTTCTGTCAGTGAGATGGCGACCACTCGAGTTCCATCCCTGCTCGGAGCGGGTACAAGTTCAGTGGCTGATGGGCTGATGGAGTTGAAACGGACTCGTTACACTCAGAGTGCGAATTATACTATGACAATCGGGGGGGTCAACTTTTTTCATCATGACTATGATAAATATATTGTAATATTTACGATTACAGGTAAGAACTATTTATAAATGTCTCAGAACCCTCTCCCCTTTATTTTATTTTATTTTATTTTTTTGGGGGGGGAACCCTCGTTACACTCACATCAACCCCAGTTTAGCGTCCCTTCCCTGTCTCCCAATAAGGCAAATAATTTTAAGATGAATTTACTCACGTATAAAGCCCTGCATAATTTAGCACTAGATTGTTAAAAAATAACTTTTAATCAACCGTGCCCATGTATGTGCTTTAAAACCCGGGGACCAAATAACGCTGTTTTTTCCAAAGATGAGGAACAACGCGACAATTCACGAGGCGGTTTTCCCTCATCTTTTTCCTAGATGTTTTTTTAACATATCTTTTTTAAAAAGCATCTTTTTACAGTGGCTTCTGAATTAGTGCAATTGAATAAACCGGCCCTGGTTAAGCCCTTTTCTGATCGCCTCTCCTTTGTCTAAATTGGAGGAGTCGGTGAGCAGAGACCAAAACTAACCCTCTCCCAATTAATAGCGGTCTAATTTTATACCAGTTCGGGACTCTTCAATAATGTAATTGTCTTCTTTTTTTAATTTCCCCTGCAGTCTTGAATAACGTTGTATATTTGTTGTTTTTTCTTACTAACCAGTGGGTTTTTTTCAGTTAGTGAATGTGAACGAATTTTTCAATCAGTTCAGCCAGGCTCGAATCACTCGCAACTGCGCAGGGTGCGAGTCGGAGGAAAAGTTTTCTCTGGCTGCTTGTAGGCGTGTTAAGTGGGCGTGGCTAGCGTCTACTGTTTTCGTGCTTCAACTAATTTGACTAGCCAACATTGGTGTTGCTATTGTAATCGCAGGTTAGCGAAATGAATTAAAAACATTTGTAAAAACTGATATTTCCATCGAGTTGACTGACCTATTGAATCCAGAGGAAAACGATATATCTGAAACTTGTGTTAAAAGGTAATCTGTGTATTTACACACGGAAACCGTCGCGCCTGTTACCTAATACCGTGGCATGTTTTTAATCTCTTCCCGCTATCTACATCTGAAGTGGGTAAACAATCCCACGGGATCGTATTAACGGGATCAAGTCTACTGGTACTCTGTCGAGACACTAGAAAACATAACTAGAAAACAGAAGGCAACACATTAAAACTTCATAGCATTCAGCTAAGGTTAGTTATTTAAACTTATAAGGAATGGAAACGCGAACACACGTGGATTTCCTATTGGTTGCCGCTTAATAAGACCGTGGATACTGCGTCTCACGCTACATTTCGGAGAGGTACTGGGCATCAAACTAACTAAGAGTTTTCATAGTCTGTTCGTATAAAAACACAATAATTAGTTTGGAAAATGGGATATGACTTGAAGAAGTTTACTTGAACATACGATACAACCCAAAGACACTGCGAATATACGTAACTCATCTCGACTTATCCATAGGCTACAATACGTAATTTAGTCAACCAGTATTACTGGTATAATACTGAACGAGTCGGAGAACTCAAAAGAACCGAATCTTCTTGCTGAAGAGCCGTACGTACCCTCACTAATTTCTACAGTGACCACTAGATGGGGCGAACAATACACCAAATTATTTTTATCGGAAGCTTGTGAAGTACCTGCGTTATTGATTTTGTCAGTTGCTGGTCATAGTCGATCCTGTCAAAAGGAGTATCATTACTACAGAAACGATCATATTTATTTTTAATCTCCAAATCCAATGCCCTGTAATGCCTTTCTTCTCATAAGACGGGTTTATTTTGACACCCCGTGGACTGATTGTGTAGACTTCACAGAAAGTGAGGGAGCTTGTTAGATTTTGTGCAGGTACTTTACAGTACAGCAGTGCTTTAGTGCACCTTCTAGCACAGCAGCTGGCCTACATGCAAATATTGCGATAAAGCACTGTGCCTTTACGTCACTGTGTCCAGATCAGTGTCTGTCCTCGCCTCACTGTGTCCAGATCAGTGTCTGTCCTCGCCTCACTGTGTCCGGATCAGTGTCTGTCCTCGCCTCACTGTTTCCAGATCAGTGTCTGTCCTCGCCTCACTGTGTCCAGATCAGTGTCTGTCCTCGCCTCACTGTGTCCAGATCAGTGTCTGACCTCACGTCACTGTTTCCAGATCAGTGTCTGTCCTCACGTCACTGTTTCCAGATCAGTGTCTGTCCTCGCCTCACTGTGTCCAGATCAGTGTCTGTCCTCACGTCACTGTTTCCAGATCAGTGTCTGTCCTCGCGTCACTGTTTCCTGATCAGTGTCTGTCCTCGCCTCACTGTGTCCGGATCAGTGTCTGTCCTCACGTCACTGTTTCCAGATCAGTGTCTGT